>PVJA010001412.1:0-127914 GCA_004027025.1 Myocastor coypus | reverse complement strand
AAAAAAAAAAAAAAAAAAAAAAAAAAAAAAAAAAAAAAAAAAAAAAAAAAAAAAGAAAAAAAAAGAAAAAAGAAAAAAAGATTAGACTTAATTAGGAAATAAGGAAAACCTGCCTCTGGGCCCCAAAGTTTTAATATTATACAATGATTCCAGATAAGTAGATCCAGCTTGGAAATATTTTATGTGAAAAATTTAGATGAAAATAAACAGCATAATCTGCCATCTTTCATAACTGGATACACATTTATTATAACCATAAGCCATATTACTTAAGATATGATCTCTAACCTATAGAAAGTGATAATAGTCAGATTTTTTGTTGATTTTGAGTAGTAAACCAAGAAAAGAAAAACACCTGCAATGAATAAATATTTTTTTTTAATGCAGAATAGCCACAATAATAAAAGAACTCAGAAAGTGAAAAATAATTGGCAATATTGAGGACACTTTAAGTTAAAGAAAACTTTTCATTAATTTTAATTTTCAAATATCAGAGAATTTAGGGCTTGCCTGATAGCTCAGTGGACTAAGGAGCCTGCTTAGGCAGAGTACAGTGACTGTGGTTTGATCACCAGCTTGTGGTGCCATCCCTACCCCCGGGGTATGCTGAGATGGTGATTGAAAGTGGGTGTGGCGTTGTGCTCCTATAATCCCAGCGTTTGGCAGGCTGAAAACAGGAGAATCACTAGAGTCTGATCTACTTAGTGAGACCCTGTAGACCCTGTCCTAATACAGAAAAAAAAAGTCAGAGACTCTATTCATTGGAAGAAGTGTTATATTTATTTTCTGTTGTACCAAAGGGAGTGATTTTAAACAGATAAGGGTTATCTCACTGGAAAGAAGGACTTCTAGATCTGGGGTTGTATTGAATGTTAGAGGGAATAAGGGCTTCTTTACCTGTGCATTTTTCAATAGGCTGCAAAGGGCCTTGAGTGTTCCTTTGAAATCTAGGATGTGTAAGATACCCTGAGGCAGTACGATGTGAAGAAGGGGGAGCTGCTTCAAGGGAGAGAATTTTTCACTGATTTCAAGGCCACCCTGACTGTAGAACTTCCCCTGACTCATGCTGGTGGTATACTACTAAAGAGTGTTTTCGTTTGTCTTGTTTGGTGCTGTGATACCTGAATAATATAATTCGGATCATCTGGACAATCATTTATTGGTACCAGTTCTCTGCACTGAAATATTTGCTAGAAATCTAGATGGAATAATAAGCAACATTTGACCTCTGCCCTCAAGAATATGAAAGACATAAGTACCTGTTAGCCCTCTGCACTGGAGATCAACATTTCATCTGGAGGTTTTATTCTCATATTTCACTGAACCTTTAGTTTATTTCCTTGTGTAATTTGTATGCTTATTGATTTTCCAGATGTACTGGCATTTCCTTGAGGGCATGGATAGTTTCTCATTGTCCTTTAACTTGAGCACATTCTGAAAGCATAAACAGACTATGCAGATCACTACGCTGAAAGATGTTGAGAAAAAAAGATAACTTAGAAAAGTCCATGGGAGGGATAAGTTCTAAAAATTGATGAAGTCATTAAACGGTCTCTTTCTAGGCTTTGAAGATGAGGATAAGAATAGAGTAGGGGTGGGTAAGAAATGAAAAGGCAAGATTGGCCCCACATATGATGAAACATGGGCTACAGAGTCATTAGACAAGCCAGGACAATCACCTGAGTTATGGAGATGGGCAGTGTTGCCTTGGTAATTGTATAGTCAAATTCATCATTCAGTACCAAACAGGGAATGCAGGAATGGATTGTGGAAATCTTAGAACTTCCAGGCTTTGAGCCCCTTATGCAGAGGAGGAGCAAACCATTTCAGAGAAGTCATAAGTTTAATTTCAAGGTAAAGATATGCTTTTCTGATTGCAGATCAGAGGGGCTGGGCTCAGAGGAACAATTAAAACAAACAAACAAAAGACAAACAAAGAAGGCAGCTTCCTAGCTCCAAGAACAGAGGCTGATTCTAACAAGCATTGTTTAGGAGAAGCTGAAGGTTCCCTGGGATTTGGAGTCCCAGGTATTCCTTGGGCAGAGGCTTTTCCAGATGTAAGGTGCCACTCAAATGAGACAAAACTGTTGCAAGAAAGTGCAGCCAAGGCTAAGTGCAAAGGTAAGACAGCCAGGCTGATTCAGGTGGACACTGTCACACCTGAACAAACAATACACACTTTACATCTCAATAGATCTCTTTAATTCTGAGCCTTCTTATGATTTTAAGCAAATATTTATTTTGGAAAAATCTCCAGCCTACTCCTACCCTGACTATGGTCAGCATAGTATGAAGACAGACTTCATCTGAGATGTAAAATAGAGAAAAACAGAACTTTTCCAACCGAGGAACTCGGTACTGGGTTGGTGAAACTTATCACTAACCTCTGTAAGTAAAGCCTCTCCCTCTGCCTGCCCTAATGCCAGGTAGAATCCTGAGGCACCAGGTGAACAAACTCATAAAAGAGTCAACATTACTCAGAGCTGACACAGTAGCTTTTGGCCCATGTACATTTGTCTGCCCATTGCTGTGCTAGACTCAGAGAACTGTGGGCTCTAGGTGAAAGCCAGTATTGTGGTGCTTTTGGCTACAGAACTAACCATTCCATTTCCATCCTCCCATCAACTCCAGGTAACAAAAAAAAGGAGAAGCCATTGCCTCCTGGGGCAAAGTAGAGGAACATATATGCCAGCCTGTGCATAGGAACCCAGGGCTGAGGACTCAGAGCAAGGAGCATTGTCAGAGGAATGAGTCTCACTTCAACACTGGTTTCTGCCTGTGGCTGAGGCATGTGAGGTTGCCCTAACCCAAGACAGAAGGTATTATCCTTTTGCAGCACTTCCCAAGAACATTATGAGCAGTGTACTGGCTCTGGATTTGGATGAAATTGGCGCTGGGTGTCTGTGAGTGTGGGGAGCCCACTCTCACGCTGAAGCTGACAACATACCAGCCACAAGTCACAGCAAACCTGGACTCACAGCGCCACCTGGTGTCAAAGTGACTGCAGTGACCACTACTTCAGTGAAAATTCATGCCTGGTATTTCTGGAAGGACATATATAAAGAAACTCAGATTATGAGAACGAGAGCAAATAATCCTTCAATCTGAAGACATCACTGTATTTCAATAACCACATTGAACTTTCAAGGAAACTTGAACTTCTCTAAGGGACAAAATAAGACACCAGAAACCAAGAATGGATGGACCAATATATACAAACTCATGCATAGAAGATAAAAAAATAGCTGTGAGCCTCAGGGAGTTTCATGGTAACGCAGAGAGAAACAATTCAGTATTTTACCAGTGAAAGTTAAAGATGAAGGTTATTAAAAATAAGATAAGTGTTTGACCTGAAAAGTATATGAAATAAAATAAAAAATGTGATGGAAGACAATAGTAGACAAAGAGAAACAGAATCAGTGAGCTGTTTGACAATATAGAAGAGAGAAAAAAGAATGAGATAATTAAGATGGAGATTTTAAGAAGTCATAAAAGATCCACAAAACATAAAGGTGGTTCTTCAAAACATAAAAAATACAGACAAGCCCTTAGCTAGATAACTAAAAAAACCCCAGAATACCCAAAACATAATATCATACATGAAAATGACATCATTTCATGACAAAACTGAGTAAATTTGGTATACAAAGACCTTACCATAAACTGATACCACAGAAGTACAAAGAATCATTAGAAATGATTATGAATATTTCAAAAAATTTGATCAAGTAGGAAAAGTTGGCATATTTCTAGACATATAACTTATAAGGATTGAATCAGGAAAAAATATGATGCTTGAACATCCCAATAATAGCGAGTAACAAGCCTGAGGCACTGATAGAAAGCCTGCCCCACAGTGCTGGCCTACGGATGATAGCACTCATGGGTCACTCTGAGACATTGACCCAGGCCAGTATCATGCAGCTTCCAGGAAAGTTGGGAGACCAAACATCAGAATACAACATGATGGGATAAGAAATAGGTGAAATACAGAGAGAAGTTGCTGAAATAAGTGACAAGGTGCTGCTTAGAGCACAGGGTGGAGAGTGCACCACTGTGGGTAAAGTATGAAGCTCTCCAGGGGAGGAAGCTGATGGAGTGTCCACTTCTCAGTGCCCAGCATAGCCACCACCACCCTCAGCACCATCTGGGCTCAGAAGATATTTCACTGACCCCAGGTTCTGAAATAGTTGCCCCCCCAAAGGCTACCAGGTCCTAGGTGCTGCAAGTAAAATGAGACAGGGATCCAGAGGGAGGAGGCAGCAGAACTATAAATGCCAAGACTGAGGACTGTGAGAGACAGAAAGGACCCCATTGGGAGCCAGAACCAGAGAGACACGGGAGAGATGTCTGGTGAGATGGACTGGAGAATCCTGCTCTGGTTTAGCATCTTTCTGGCCCTGGTTGTGTTGGGAACTGTGACCCACAGTGAGGTTCAGAAGATGTGGTAGCTGAACATTATAGGTCACTAGGATAGAGAGAAGCTGCAAGCTTGGCAGGCGTTCTTGACCTTGATGTGCCTTCTAACACTTATGCCACTGGAATCATGGGCAGAAAGAATCAGTGATAACATAAGAAAAAATGTAAGCTGCAAAGAGAAGGGCTGGGTGAAATATCTGTGAAGACTCTGATAGGGACACAGGTTGGGAGCCTGAGGATGAGACCCACTGATAATAGTGATGGAAGCACCCTGCAGACTCTAGTCCCATGAAAACTAGTGGCTCTTCAACATGGTGGTCTGAAGAGAATGAGACATCTTGGGATATTTATCTTAACCACACAACAGGGTAATTGTCTTACTTTTCTCCTTTTGCTTATTTGTCAGTATTTTGGCTCCTCTTATTAGGACTGATCTCACATAGAAATCGCATTGGGAGAGTAGCTAAATGAACAGAAAAAGACAGAAGCAGATATAGCACTGAAAAAGCAACAAAACAACAGAAATTAGTACAGGTCCTTCCATAATAACAGAATGTAAATGGAATTTAATAACAGATTAAAAAGATCACTCATCATGACCAAGTTAGCTTCATTCCAGGAATGCAAGGACAGCTCACCATATGTCAGCCAATAAATGTAACATGGCGTACGCATAGAATTGAGGTTAAAATCACGTGATCATCTCAGTGGTGCAGAAAAAGCCTTCAGTAAAATCCAAAATCTTTTCATGATAAAAGCCCTAATAAATATAAATAGAAGAGATAATATCTGAAGTTAAAAATATCATATATACCAAAATTACATTCAAGATAATACTGATTGAGGAAAACTAATTCTTCTAAATTCAAGAATGAACTAAAAGTATCATCTTATACCACTCTTATTCAATATAATATTTGAAATTTAGTCAGAGAAAGTATGCAAAATAAATAAAAGGAGTATAAATAAAAATGGAAAGAGTCAATGATCTTTTGCTAAATATAATAAACAACCTGGGGAGATAGCTCGTAGAATAAGTGCTTGCCTGGCAAGCACAAGGGCCTGAGTTCAATCCCCAGTTCAAAAATAAATAAATAAATAAATAAATAAATAAATAAATAAACAAACAAACAACAAACAAATTCACCCAAGTGACAAGACACGAAATCAATACATAAAAATCAGTATCATTCATGCACACCAATAATGATAGCATGAAGAACGAAATCAGCAGAAGGAACTTTGTTCATAAGAGCTTAAGAGAGTATATGTCCAGGAATCAAAGAAGTAAAAGAATGCTGCACTTAAAATGATAGAACACTGAAGAAAATATTGAAGAAGATGTTAGAAAAGTGGAAAGTCAAATGCTGAATTCCTCCCCGTATGTGAGAAATATAAAATATAAATAAATGAATGAAAGAAAAGCTATGGGAAACTAGAATGTAGATTCTTAGAAATGGAGGTCAATTCAGGAGTATCATGTGAGAAAATTTAGACACTACATATGAATGAAATCATGTGGTACAATACTTGTCTTTTTCTTCCTGGTTTATTTTACTTAATACAATAATCTCCAGTTCTATGTATGTTGCCACAGATGATACTCCTGTTCAATTTCTATGTATCAATTAGAATAGTAGGAACATTAAAATAGGCTAAAATGGAAAACCAAGAAGGGAAACAGTATTTCTGTGGTTTGGTTGCTTAAAAGGGGGTCAGAAAAAGAGGCTAGGGATGAGGGAAAGTCTAGATAGAGAAATACTGAGGAAGTCAAAGCAGAAATGTCTGAACATAGATGGAGTGGTCAAAGCAGGTAAAAGTGTGCCAGAACTTAGCGATTATTACATAGTACATTTCCTTTGTCCGGACAGAGAAAGGAGAAATTGTGGTAAAACTGCTGCTATAGGTAGAGAAATATCAGGAACTACTCATCACATATTGAGGAAAAGTCGTATTAGAAGGCAAATACCTAAGGCATACAGCATTCTTATTGAAAAATAAAATACCCTTATAGAAAAAGAAGTCTTTGCTTTGGTGACCATAACAATTTCTTTAGTAGTATCTATTATTTGTAAAGAGTGGAGGCTCACACTTCTCCTGGCTTACTGTTATGTTAGTTCTGTGGTGCTTCTGTCAGTTTCTAGTTTCACTTTACATCCAGGTTCTTGTCTGCCCTAAACTCAATGGTTGAACCCTGCATTCTGTGCGTGAGTTTTGGTGCTTTCCAAAGGTTGAGGAATTACAGAACTCCGGCTCTTCCTGTGTCAGTAATACATCCCATCTATTGGGCTCCACCCCTGGACCACAAATCCCAGCACAAGTGTACGCCCTGCCAGCCTGCTTCACAGTTCAGGGGCAGAAACACCACTCTTGGGAGTTGCACATGGAGACATACAAGATTCCGTTTATGTTTTTTTTTTTTTTTTTTTTTTTTTTTTAATGAGAAAATTGAAGGCCTGGCTACTTAGAGTCTTGTAAGGTTACTGTAAGAACTGTGTTCCCATAAAATTACTTCCCATTTACTTGTGCTGAGTCATGTCCTAGTTTCATTTCCTTAAGGAGATAACTACTGCCAATGACACACACACACACACACACACACACACACACACACACACACACACACACACACTCACACACTTTTTAAAAATCACTGATTGGAGAGTCCTATGCTTCGAAAACAAACTATGTCATTAAGGTCAGTTCTGAGAGAAGAAGCAAGTCATGAGATTTTGGGAAACTGTCTCCATCCAGTTCAAGTCTTCACAACCCTGCTTGTCTCTCACCACCTCCCAAGTCTGTATGGTTAGATTCTGAACCTTTTTGTCTGTGTGTACTAATTTTTTAAGGGAATTAGGGTATCAACTTTACCTGCTGTGGGAAATGTAAACAATAATGGGTTATGGGGCCATTATAATTACGTTCTCTTTTGTAATCATCTTTCAACTCTCATTTTGCTCCCTGAATGCATCTTATTGTTTCCTCGATGAGTTTGCATTCTGAGGAAAGCCAAATGTTTAAGAAAACGTGATCACTTAGTATGAATTCTAATATCTATATCCACATGTTCCCACACTCCCAGATTTCTTCCTTTCTCTGCAACATTCAGCCCAGTTTGTAGCTCCCCCCTTTCACTATTCATTTTGTGGAAGTATAACATATCTTGGAATATTGATCAGTGTTAATTTTTCTTTAGATAGTGTTTCCTGCCTCATTAATGAGTCCATAATGGTTGCTTCAGCAGAAGGGAAATAATACACCGAGCTTTTCTTTCCCTCTTCAGGCTTAGAGGAATACAGAATTGCCTTAGAGAATAGAGAGTAGAACTCCTAGCCCTGAGGATTCCTTGGATCATCAGAACAAGAAATTTATCAGAAAGGTAGAAAGAGTTGAGCAGTTCTTATGAAAGAATCTGTGCCCAAATTCTGCATCAGTTTTTAAGTTTTGACTCTGGCATCGCCAGATAGCTTGAGGGATCTGTGAGGCAAGAGAGTCTACACACCATTTGCCTTCAGAGCTTGCATTGGTGAGGCATGAGAGACAGATAACTCAGCTGTGATTCTCACTAGATGGGATTTAGGTTGTCAGAATTTCTCTTGCCGTTTTGTTTTGTTGAGGGGATTAGAAAATGACCTGTCCATATCCAAGAATAGTGTAGATAGAGCTCCCAAAGGAACCATGTGGTCCAAAGGACATTTCTTCAAGTTTCCAGAAGAGCCTGAAAGTCCAGCCACTCAAGAGGAGGTGTGTTGTGATGTATGATAGATGGGACAGTAGATCCTCATGTACAGACATGGTTTTCAAGTTCAAATGCAAGTTCTCCTTCAAATTGCTCTCTGTCTCTCTCTGTCTCTCTCTCTCTCTCTCTCACACACACACAAACACACACACACACACACACACACACACACACACACACACAAACACAATATGTCCAAAGGAAAATGTCTGGGTGACAAAATAAGAATAATGTCAGAGAACAGAAAGATCATTGGAAGTCTTGAATGTGAAAGAATATCCTTTCAGTCTGGTATATTTTCATTTCTTCAGTGCATAAGATTAATCAGTGTTTACCATAATAAAAGCAGTTCTTGAGACCCTGGACCTTAGGTTAACTTTTCAGAAAGCACAGTGGCAGAAGGTTTGACCAGGAATTTCTGCCTACTCCTAAGCCTGACAGTACAGACTCCCATCTTCTGAATGTGAAGCCTATGTATATGCAGTTTATCTTGGCCTCCTTGTGATGAATATTATGGAAGATAAAAATAACACTATTCTAGTTTGTGTATAACAAAGAGCATGTTTGCACAGGAAACTCGTATCCTACAAGACATGTGAATTCAAACATGTTCAAGTTTTTCCATTTCTGGAAAGAGATATTTGGACTTCCTGGACTGGGAGAGATGTGAAGAGCCAGCTTCTGCGCCAGTACTTTATTGGAAGTTCACTTGAAGCAGAGACAGAGACAGAGGCAGTGAGAAAGTGAGAGCAAGAGAGCAAGAGAGTGGGAGAGTGAGAGTGAGCAAGTGAGAGAGAATTCGTATAATTAATTCATTTCTGGTTTGTGGGCATTCCATGGATGATTTTCTACGTATAGTTTCATCTTCATCATACCAAAGATATTTCTGAAGAAAAACTGAGCAATTCAGAATGAGGTAGCACAGGAGATATTTGGCTACACAAGGTATTTTCAGGTCTTGATTCTGAGCCAGTAGGGCATACTTATTTTCTGAGAAAACCCAGGATCTTACTATTATTTCTTGCCTCACTCCCTGTAAAATTTACCACTAAATCCCCACACCCTTTTCCACAATTTTTCAGTTAAAAAGAAATAGTTACATTTGACACAATATGCTCTGCATTTATGCTGTATCTTGAGTTTTTATGGTCTTATTTCCATTGTTATACTACTCTAATCTTAAAGAAAAATAATAAACTATATTTACCGCAGTTTACTTTCCTTAGTAGCATTTTAAACATGTTAACAAATCCAGTATCATCAATGAAGAGCCTTTCCTCAACCTCCAAATTCTTCTCTCCATCAACTCCACTCTTACACTTCTCTGTTTTTACCTCTTTGGTGCTTTCTTGGCTTAATATTTTCTGTTCTTTCATTTCCGATATTCTCTCTTTCTTTGGCCCCTCCTTTCTCTGTAGACTGTTAGGATGCTGAGTGTGGTAGGGGACTGAGGTTCTCATTTGAAAGCGAAGATGCTGATGCTAAGGGAAAACACAGGGCTAGTCCAGAGTCTATTTTAAGGCAAGCAGAAATGAGATGCACTCTCTGACTCCTGGCTTTCCTTGTTGAACTTTTCTTTCTTCTCTTGTGTCCTGTGCCCTGTGCTCATGGGTTGTGGATTATCGGACTTAACCTATGAGGAGCCAGATTTAACCCAGGGACAATTTTTTTTTTCTGATTTTCATACAAGTAAGATAACAAATTAATATTTTTAAATGAAGGGTTTCATATAAGACCTGAAATTGTAAACTGGTTAAAATGGTGCCTGGTATATGGCGTGCATACTATGCAGTAGATAATCAGCTAATTCTTATATCATACCATACCAGGTGGTTTTATCATTATATGGCTTTCTTTTTAAATATCTCACTCACCAATATATCTACCATTCATCCTGTGAGGACCAACCCTGATATTAACATTTTTAGGATTAGTAAAGTTTTATAAACTTGGGAGAGACAGTTTGTTCAAATTGATAAAAAACATAGATGAATAGAATTTCAAAAGGGCTGCAATGCTGTTACTTGCAGGTACATAGAATAATGCTGTGGTAGGGATGCTGAGGTGGGCTATAACTTTAGCCAGAAGTGTCTTTTAAACTGCAGGTGTAAGTCGGGCGTGGTGGCTCACGCTTGTAATCCCAGCACTCGGGAGGCTGAGGCAGGAGGATTGGTGCAAGTTCGAGACCAGCCTGGGCTACAAAAGTGAGCTCAAGGCCAGCCCGAACTGCATAGCGAGACCCTGTCTCAAGAAGACAAACAAAACAAAACAAAACAAAACAAAAACAAAACAAAAAAACAACAAAACAAACAAACAACCCCCCCCAAAAAACCCCCAAAACCCCCCAAAAACTGCAGGTGTAAACTTGTTAATGGAAAGTAAAATCAATTTAAGAAGTTATAGCCATAATTTTAAAAAAGTGGGATAGATATATTATGCTCTATGTAATAAGAGCATAAATTAATTTGTGAAAACTGTTTCAATTATATGTTCATATGTGTGTGGGGATGGTGTGTAAAATAATTTCTTATTGTGAGACCTTGTATAAAATTAGAAAGCTGCTGTGCTAATGAATCTTGCATCTTAATAGTTAACAGAAATATTTTTCATTTTAATTAGATATTTGGCTTCACTATAATTCAAATTTAATTTTCCAATATACTTTTCTTTCTCTCAGGAGTTTTCAGAACTTGTGCTTACTTTTTCTATTGGTGCTTATTAATTAACAGATCAATAGGAATCACTGTGGCATTTTTTAAAAAAATAGGCATTACTTTTTATTTTAATATGCAAGTGTAAGCAGCTACCTCACAATATGACCTTTGCTAAAGCTTTTATCAATAAGATCTTTACACAAAGTTAATTTATCACTAGTAAATACAGAGAACTATATTTTATATCTATTGATCTTTGGCACATTTATCAACTGGAGAATCTCAAAAGGCAATAAAATTTCTGACAGTTTTGCACGTTCTTTTTCTTATGAAGTATTGTCTTTAACTGAAAAGCTAGCAAACTTTCTAGTTACATTTTTCCCCTAAGCCACAAACTTGGCAGTTCCTGAGTCTCTAGGCAATACATTCAAAACTGAGAAGATTAAAGATTGAAAAACAATCAAACAAGTCCTCAGGTCCAACTAAGGGAGTCCTGCTACATCCAGGCTAATCTATAGCAGTGATACTGCCTGACTGTAGGAGGCTGGAAGACATTCCAAACAACCCCACTTGGAACAGTTGCTTCAGGTAGCCTTTTTCAGTTTTCCTGCTTCTGAATAAAGGTAGTATTTGGTTAATTCTATCACAGAAAACTTTTGCAAGCTGTTTTATTTACAATGCCAACTTTGAAAAGCTCACTAAAGTTAAGTGGGCAATAACCTATGCAGAAATCACTTTACAAAAAGAAGGAAAGCCCAAAATGTCAACTTTCTACCGGGAACCCACAGTTCAGTTTTATTAAGAGCAAAGAAAACCAGAAACTTTGGCTCGGACTAGAAGAAATTCAGCCATTTGTTTGGAATCTGTAACTCAAGCTACACATGCCATGAGGACAATATCATTCTTTCAATCTTTACATGCAGATATAAGACCTCAAAAAAGCAAGCTGAAATTTCAGGACATATGGAGTGGTTTTAATAAAGAATTTTACATATAGTACCTTACATATAGAATAGAGCATTTGCAAATTTAAATAATACCTTAAGGTACAGTGGCATTCATTCTTATCAAAGATAAATTCAAGTTCACCATCTATCAGTTCTAAAATACATTTATACAGATTGCTAGAACTGATACACAGAATGAGGCATAAAATATTCAAGTGTTTTATGTCATCAAAAAGTCTCCTCTTAGCAGGCTTTTATCTCCTTTTCAAAAAAAAATTCAAAACCTGTACATACATTTTAGTTTTCAAAAACAGTGTATGAAAAGGCAACATTTCATGTTAACCAACAATTCATATAGTCTATAGTAATATAACTACGTGATATAAATGTGTAATAAAATATCTGTGATATAAATATGTGTCAGTTATGTACATAAGTACGTTGAGAGTTTAAACAAGCACACGTGTATGCATACCTGCGAGGGAGCACTGGGAGCACGTGCAACTCACGTGAGGACTGGCAGACAGCAGGACCTAGGTTCACACTCCAGCAACAGCTAAGACGGCAATTTAGTTGCCCTTGGTTTCAGAAATCTGTCCATTTGCAGTCAAAGTTAAAAGTTTTGAGTGCACACATTTATTTTTTAAAAATAAAATTCATCTTCAGAAATGAAGTTTTCCTAGTATTGCACTACTAGTAGCTAAAAAACCATATGCACAAGTTATTTTGATGCTTTTGTCACTCCTCATCCCAGCTGAGATTATTTGCAATGTTTCCCTAAAGGCAACAAACACCGAGCATATCCAGGACCAAGTGGCAAACCAAAGCCTGAATACTGCCATTCAACTGCGTATCTGATACAAGTAGTATATGTGAGATACTGTGGCATTTTCCTACGTGCATATAAGCTGCTTTGGTCACAACCACACTCCATTGCCCTCTCCTCCTCCCCATGCCCTTCCTATTCTCTAGTAGGCTCCTTTCTGCTTTTAGGTTGTCTGTTCCCCTAGATCTCACAGGAGATAAAGTGCGAGATACTTGTTTTTCTGAGTATGACTTGCTTCATTTAATGTGACAATCTCCAGCTTAATAGGAATATCTCTTATCTGAAATACCTGGGATCAATAGAATACTTCCTCTAAAGTCTTCTTTTCAAAGAAGACTCTTCACATTATTTTTTTGCTTAAACTATTTTATCATAGGTACAGGGAAATTTCCATTACTAGCAGACTGCACAAAAGAATACTCTGAGAAACTACTTTGAAGATAATGATACAGAGTATTGACTGTTATTATTCTTTTATTTTTATGAAATTTTGTTTTGTATAAAAAAGAATTGCCACCCAGCAGATCTTCTCAATTGACAATCATAAAGCATTCTCAGTAACAAAAGCTACCTTGCACAATGCACAACTTTTCTATTTTTTCTCAATGTGCATAAAGAAACTTTCAGACTGTGCACAGTTGCTTTGTTAGGGCGGTAGAGAGGATTTCTGCTATTAAGGACTATTTTTCCATGAGGTGCAATTTTCTCATCCTATCTCAGTGCGGGCTCCTGGGTAGGAAATACTTTAAAGATACTCCTCAATGCTGGACTGTCATTACATTCCCTGTCCTTTATCCGTCTAATTCTGTCTTTTCATTTCCATGTGACTTAATTTTTCTTTCACATATAGAAGGAAGGAAATCCTGAACTATTTAAAATGGAACATGAGATTACATTAAGCTTTTGCCCTCCAGCTTGATTCCTGAAGGTACCCCATCAAACAAATTAGTCAACTCTCCCCAAAATGTATATTTTATATGAAATGATTTTATACTAATATATGATATATTATAAAATATGCACAAAATAGAAATCAAAATATGAGATTTAATAAACCATATGTAAAATAACTCTCAAATGAGAGAAGTAATTCTTTGCCACTAATAATGATAAAATATTTTGAAACATTTTTCTTATTTTGAAGCAACATATTATTGAGGATCAAAATTAGTGTTCTAGGGGGGACACCCACTCGGGGGCCCCCCTCCTGTCCCTCTCTCAGACAGGAGCTTTCTTTCCCTTAATAAATCTATTCTGTTCTTAACCTCCATTTGTTCCTAAAATTCATTCTTCCGTTTTAGAGAACACGAACTCGTCCCAGGTACTTTTCAGGTTGGGGCTCGGTTTTCCCTATATCATTTGGAGGTTCCCTACTAGAGGTCATGCACCCCAAATCAGTTTTTTCTTCCTGCATCGTTTGGAGGTTTCCCACTGAGATCATTGGACAGAGGTAAGAGTTTGCTCTTCTTTCATAAACTCTGAATTGGGACTTGCTTAGATAACAAATTTTATGTTTTACATATTGATACCTTTGCCCATTGCTCATAATTGTTCATATTTTGTTGTCTCATATAGTTTGGTTAAAACTTCTTATAATTGCTTATGTTTTGTCTCTTATGTGGTTTTGTTAAAATGTTGGTCAAAATGTTGGTAAATCTAAGTTAAAATGCGGAAATGTTGTAAGGTTAAGATATTTTCTCTAATGGGACAATTTATGACTATTGTGTACTTGTCTATGTTGCATTTGAGCTAGATGTTAAATGTACTGGTATTCCTTGCGTGACTTTAGACCACCATGCTAGAGAAAATAGCATTAGGAAGCCAAATGAGACTCTTAAATGTAGCTCAGACTTAGAAAATATACATGCCTGTCTATGAAACACGGGACTCTTTTTGCAAACTAAATGACATTAGGTCGACAACCGCTCTTAAAGACTTGGAGGACAGGTTTCAGTGGGACGCACTGGCTCTGATCCCCCTCTACATGCTAGAGGGAATGTCAGGCCTGCTTTGTTTTGGTTTCCTTGCTTTGACTTTACTCTGATTTTCCCACCTCTTTGTACTTTCCTTTTTGGAGGCATGTACAATTAGTAGAATAGACTGTTCCAACTAATTGAAACCCTTAGAAAATGAGCCGTTTGTTAACACTGAAGACAGGGAAGTCATTTTAGAAAAAGGGCACATACCCCGTCTCTGGGTCAGATGAGACAAAGAGGACTATGCCTGGCCAGGAGGACTCATATAAAAGCCATGTCCTGGCTTAGTGTTCTGGCCAAGTATCCTTCAGGAGGCTAAACCTGAGACATAGTGGAGAGAACCGGCTTCTGGGTGACACCAGAAGAAGCTATTTCCAAAAGTAGCACATGTATGGGACCAAAACACATTTAGTACAAGGGAGAATCATAACCTTTTCTCCTAGGTCTAATTATTTAGATACGTAAAAACTAACTTTTGGACTTTAAAGCCTGCACTGTGAAATGCTAGATGATCTTGTTCAGGCTTTTAACTATCCCTTGTAGAACCTGGACAAACAGTGGTTACTCTGCCAGCTAGTAAATGCTCCTAGAGCAGCTGCCACTCTTTAAAGCAGAGGACAGGTTTCCCTAGCTGTTCTTTGGTGAATCCCCATTGAAGCCTATGGTTGATGGAATGTTGACCAGAGATACAACTAGATTCCTTTCTGGAGATTGAACTCTGTGTGAGTCAAAAGAAACTAATAACACCTCAAGGGTAGTGGCCAGACCCAAAGGTTTCTTGGTGGAAACTGGCTCTTGACCATTAGATCTCTCTTTGCCTATTATATCTTTTATCTCTACTAGTAAACTAGCGTTTTCTATTAAGACAGTTAAATGAGTCACTCCTTCAGAAATTAGGCTAAAACAGCGTGCAATTGTTTACATTCTACAGTGGCTCTTAGGGGAAAATGATTTACATCTATACCTTACATGCTAAGTAAGAGATTGTTGTCAGCTATAATGTGTTTATCTATATGTAAAATGTGATGCTAGGTTATGAGTTTAGCCTGTGTGCTTAAAGGTAAATTCTGACCAGTCGCTAAAAAAGTGCTCTTTATAGCCTGAAGTGCTCACTTACAATTTTTTATGCAACAGTTGTTTCCTTCTGTAGACATTTCTGTCATCGGACTAGTTGTAACTTTTACTTACAAATATTCAGTAAGAGTAAGTGAAGAGTTTGTGAGAATTGTATTCCAGGTACAGGAATCTCATAGGAACTAAAGAGTTTGTGAGATGTTTTCAGGAGATAAGGATCAGCACCAGTTCAAGGGTGGATAGGCTGCTGGGATCTTATCTTCCTTCTCTCCAATAAGATCCACCTGCTCGAGGAGAGGGCTACTCAAGGGATGCCTTGGGGTAGGGATGGAATTAATTAGAAATGAGAGAGGGGAAATGCCCTATAATTATTGTATTCCAGATGTGGGGATCTCGCAGTTGAAGTTGCTTACTCCTTTACAGTGCACCACGTTTGATTCTTACATGCTAAAAAAAGGCTAGTTTATTTGAGACAATATCCAATAGCCATAAAAGATTAAAGAAGATCAAACCTCATGTTTAAGAGATCTCTACTAATAAACCTAAAAAAAATTACCTTCCAGATCCTTCCAGTAATGTCTCCAAAATTAGATATCAAAACAATGGTATATAAAATGATGTCCCGAGACCCTATCTTTGTCATCTTTGTTAAAGTCGTTACTCTTTACTTGGTAAATCATTTTGACTGCATTTATAATTATTCTGTTGATGTTATTTGGCCCATCTATGTTTAATAGTTTCTTTGATTTCAGTCTCCTCCAGATTCAAAGCTTTATGCCTACTGGAGATAAAAATGCCTGGTATCTATTGAGGGCCTTTAGATAGGACCTCTGGAGAGTATCTCTGACTGCCGGTTCACAACTACGACCCTTTTCAGCCTGAAGAAGCTAGAGTGGTCATCACCCATAATTCCCTCATGGCAGTTCCAGTTACTTCTTCAGAGGGGGGAATGTTGTAGGCAGCTGAGTTAGATAAAAATATTATAGGCAATCAGACAGGGCCAGGCCCTCAAGGACAACATGGAAGAGGAGATGACTCTACAACTAGAGACAGACACTCCTTCGCTGCGGGCCAGATCTTGTGACAAGAGTAATTAAAAGCAACTACATAGTTCCTTAAAGATGGGCAACAGGGATTGATATGCTAAATTAGTATCAATCCCCTTGAAAAAACCTAGAAAGAGTCATGAGCCCAAGCTCAATAGGTGGTGTTCTTGCCCACTTGCTACATGACTCGCCTTCCCATTGGATACTGACGTTAATCAATTTTACCTGAGCAGTGGTGCTTGTAATCTCATTGGTTGACCATAGTCTTTGTCCCACCTCATACCCACCTAAGTGAGTTATCACATCTTCTCTACAAAAGTCCCTGGAAGAGACAGCTTCTGGGGGACACTCACTCAGGGGGCCCCCCTCCTGTCCCTCTCTTGGACAGGAGCTTTCTTTCCCTCAATAAATCTATTCTGCTCATAAAAAATTAGTGTTCTAATTATAATTGATTTTAATACCTGGTTTTAATGACAATATGTTATAGTAAAAAGAAGTACTCCACTGGCTATTATAATCTTATCTTTTGTTTACTTTTTAATCTCATACACCAATTACGGTGAAATTTTGTCAAAATGTTTGCACTTTACTTCTTCCATTATGATAGTCTTTTAAGCTCAGCAAATTAGAAAAATTCCCACTGAAATACTTCATTTGTGAGAGCCCACACTAGGTTAAGAAATCTTTCTCAAGTGTTTAAATGCACAGATATGGAAACTTTTATAAACGATACAAATGGCTTGCAGGAACAGGAGCCCATAATGATGAAAACAGGTCTTGCTATCCACTTTTGGAACGTTTATAATTTTATTTGAATAATCAACTATTTCCTTTTCACTTAGCATTGAAGGATCATTTTTAAAGTTGTTATATGAATACTTAGATCTATCTCTTCAGCAAATTTTACAGAGCCAGTATAGTACTGATAACTATAACTGCAAGAAGGTTTATACAATTTGTTTATTTGAAACGATATTCATGAACAGCCACTCCATGTCCCTCTTCCTCACCGACACTGGCAAATGCTATTCACCTGTTGTTATGGACATTACTATTCTGTACAGTGCATGCTAGCAGAACCACATAGTTTTTGACTTTCTGCACCTGGGTAATTTAAGTTAGCATAATTTTTTAAGGTGCTTAGCATTTCACATGTGACATTATTTCACCCTTTTCAAATTTCATCTCAATTTTTATCTATTGATCTACTATATTTAGGCTTTCAGTATATATTGTCTATTGTGAATAATGTTGCAATTAATATGGTAGTGCTAGTGTCTCCTCAAGATCTTGATTTCAGTTTTCATGGTTATATACCATGAAGTGGGATTGCTGGAACTTATGGTTATTCTAATTTTTTTTTGAGAATTACCACTCTTTTTTCATAATACTGTCCTATTTTTTTCACCAAGATTTCCCCAAGTTTCTAATATCTTTAGAAGTTCTATAACATTTGTTCATTTCCTAAGTCTATAAATATGCAGGAAACTTTCATGATATTGACATAATCAATGATTTCTTGGATATGACACCAAAAGTATAAGCTACAAGATCAGAATAGATAAGTTGGACCTCATCAAATTAAAAGGTTCTACATAGCAAAGGTGGCAATTATCAAAGTAAAAAGGAAACACATGAAAAAAGGATTTGAAAACTGCACATTGGCTGGAGTTAATATGAAAATTTATAGGAAACTCCTACAACCCAATAACAGTATTGAAATGCATGAATAATTTGAATGGACATTTCTATAAGTTAAATATGCAAATGAACAGTAGGTATATGGCAAGATCTATATTATCACTAATTATCAGTGAAATGAAAATGAAAACCGCAGTGAGATAGCACTTTAACTGGTTAGGATAAATATAATAGGCAAAAAAGAAGCAACAGAGAACTAGTGAAACAAATCTGCCTCTTTAACTTGAAGAGGGAGACTTATTTATTTAACAACTATATGAGAAGAGGCAGTCTACCTATGGTCACAGGTCACTGAAGAGAAGCTCAGCAAATTTATATCACTTGTCTTCAGAAAAGAACAATGAGCATCTCCTCAGGAAGTTTGCTATGTTTTAAGTACTTTGCTATTGAAGAACTAGGGGAATTGATATATAAAAAAAAATTTTTGTGGTTATATATCATGCCATATAGTATTGTTGAGATCTTGCTTTGTGATATCCATTATATAATAGTCATCTTTCCTTCTGCTACAACACTTGATGCTTATAGTGTAAGGTAGAAAGTATAATATGACTCATGGTTTCAAGTGAGCCTGTCCAGATACACCTAGTTTATTGTTTTTTAATTTTTTAAATTAACTCCATTGAAAATCAATAATTACATATTAAAAATTGTAGACAAATATTGAAATATGAAAGATGTAAGACGGAGAAAAAGGGAATTTTGAAAAACATTTCTAAAATGAATACATAGCATGAAATTAATAGTAGACTACACATTATAAATTATTTACAAACTTGAATGTAATAAAAATTATATGAAATAAAAATGAAGAAAGCAGTTATAAATCAGTCATATAATACTTCACTCTGTGTCAAAATCAAGAAATTTATATTCAGATAATTAGAATTCTCAAAGTAGAAAGGGGTAGGAAATAAATATTTAAAGATTTGAAATTTCTGAAAAAAAAAAGAATTTGAAATTTTTGAATTTGGTTGCAATTATAGCATATTTCCAAAAAAGTGAACCTTTTCTATAAGAAATTTGAGCAAAATCATACCAAGATAAACAAAAATGAAATTGTTCAAAACTAATTGTAAAGAAAAACAGTCATTAATGCATATATAGAAAAAAACTAGCTATGGAAGAACAAAATTAAATAGCATCTTATTCCACATTAGAAAAAAAAGAGCAAGTGTGTAAGAAAATAAACTAATTAATTCAAAGAAATGAAAAAAAGCCTGTTGTGTGTGTGTAAAAGGTTATCAGCAGAATTGGCGATGTCAGAAGCTGTTCACTTGAGCCTTTTACAGCTCAGCATACTAATCTGACTTTACTTATTATGCCTCGTGGTTAAACATTTCTACTTGAAGGTTAAAGCCAAGTTAAAACAAGACCTATATAACAAAACATGTAACTTTTGTATCTCACATAGTTGGCCAAATCCCCTGAGGATTTATCTACAACTGTATAAAGTGTTTTGTAGAACTTTTGTCAGTGTCAGCCATGTGGACGAGTTACAGCCATTGCTTGAACAGTTTGCTCTCCGTGAGAGCTTGAGAGAATATTTTTTCTCTAGGTGACTCTCCTTAGGCACACTATACATCTTCAGTCCCTTTCCTCTGTGGCCCCGTAATCTCCTTGAACAGAAAATTTGGGACACCACTGAGTTATAGGATGTTGCACTACAGGTTCTTTTATGTCCTGAGTTCCCACTGACTTTGAAGGGCTAGAACCAAAATATTGGCTATCCTTGTAGTCCTTTTTTTAAATTTTTTTCTAATTTTTTGGTCTGCAAACTTAAGCCGTTAACCCTCCAGAAGAGAAGTTTAGTGATGTTATTACTCTACAACATAGGTACTTGAGCTTAATATCACTGTCTTAATATTAAACGCCTTAGACTTAACATGGAACCTGTATTTTCCATCTATAATTGATGGTCTAATAAATTCCATAGAATGTGATAGAAAATTACAGTTATACACAGAAAGTTAGAAATCTAAGCATATGCAAAATCATAGCAAGCCAATTTTATGCATTTTTCCCTGTCTCTTACTCTCTTTTATTATTTTTTTGTTCTTTGAAAAAAATACTTGAGAGAGAGAGAGAGAGAGAGAGAGAGAGAGAGAGAATAGCAATAATTGAAATGACATTAGAAGCAGCACACATCTAAAAGAACAGAATGACATGCGTTCCAAGCATGATTTTAGTATTACACATTGGTACTCTGAGTGTCAAAACCTGTTGGAGTTTCCTAACTTTTCTGCTTGCTGCCTCTCCATTGTTTTATTCTTAAGTTCTTGATTTCTATTCAGTTGTGTTATGCAATGCATTTTTATTTTTTACTACTTTTAATAAGAAATAACAATGTGACAGTTTCAAAACATGTTAGTTGTACACTGCAATATTTGGTACAATGCACATTGTTGTCCTCCTATTAGTTATACAAAACACAGGGTGTAGATGTTATACTTCAGACACTATTACCTCAGAGATTTTAGGTGTGTGATTTCCAATTTCTTTTATGCTACTGTCTGCTGCATTTGTTCTGGGTAGGCTCAGGGCCTGATAATACATTTTGTTCCTTCCCTTTGCCATTTTGTATAGCACTGCCTTCTGATCTTTGATATAGAGCTTTGGTGCAGTTATTACCTTAACACAAGGTCCAGATTTACCAAGTTTAGACTGGTCCAGGTGGGTATGGCTTGGGCTGGCTGCTGTGCTCCACTTCTTCCTGCTTCAGCCCTTGTAGGTGAACCTGCTGTGCCACTCTGGCAAGATGTTCTGCTCTTGCATAAGGTGGGTGGGTCTCGCCTCTAGCCTCTCTGCAGGGAGTTCTGTCACTGGATTCCACAATGGGCATGCTGGGCCTGGGCTCTGGGTTAAATGAGGACCTGTGTGCCCTGAGTAATTTCACTCACATGCTGGGCCTGGGCTCTGGGTCAAATCCCATATACATCTAGTTTAAAGGTGAAAACACCATTATGGAAGGGCACAGCAAAGTAATAGCTATTTATTTATTTATTTATTTATTTATTTATTTATTTATTTATGCAGCCAAGAAGCAGACCATGGGAACATTCCCAGAGAGGAAGGGATGAGAGGTCAGATGTAGAGCTCAAAGTCACATCCTGGGACCACCTAGACAAAGCTACAGTTGTGCTTTACTAATCTCTTGGGTGGATCTCAAGCCAATCAGGTTGACTATCACAAATGTCATTAGTGATATTCTGCAGTGTTATGTGGAATTATGCTTCATCTGCTTTGCTGTAATTGCTTGGTTTTGAATAATGGAGTGTATGAATTTTATATGATTTGATTATTCTAGAAATTATTTTCATGCAACTTATTCTGGAAATGATTATGTTTATACTTTATTATGGTGAAATGAATACTCCTTTAATAATTAGCTTAAATCTCTTTTGTTCATATATTTAGAGAAGTAATTTTTAAGTAAGCAATCTTTGAATAAACATTTCTTATAATTATTCTATAATTAAGGTTTCACATATATTTATGTACGTATATACATATTATTACTAAAACATCTATAATATACCATAAACACAGGCATATAAAAATACAGTTTCATCCAACTGTATAACAGATTTTCTGTACAGGATAATAGTTACTTTTGAAACCTGTTTTTGCATCTTCCAATAGTATTTTCTGACAAAAGAATGAGTATTTTATAGCTATATTGTTATCCATGTATTTTCAGTTGCTTTTATGTAGGCAGAACTGTGTTTCCCATAGTATGTATAGTTCTTTTACTCTTTTTTTTTAAAAGGTAGGCTGTACAGGGTGTTCAGGGTCTCACTACTAGATTGGACACATAGTGATTCACCTTTCACAGCCTGCCAAGATCTGGGATTACAGGCAGGCACTACCACACCTGGTCTCAACTGCTGTCTCAGTGCACCCTGGGGGTGGAGCCAGCACAGTAGGCCCTGGGGATTGAAGCCCTGGCCCCTATGCCTACTTGCAGGTGCTTTAATTTGCTAAGCTATTTGGCTGGCCCTAGTTCTTTTACTCTTAAACAGGAAACTTAATATACATTATATATTTATTAAAATAATATAAATCCCTGGGTTAATTGTTCCATGATAGTTTGATTTATATATTTATATGTTTTATATGATTTGTTTCTTCTTAGTAATAATGGCAAATTTTAAATGATCACTAGCTGATATTTCAGTGTCTATAATTAGGGCAAGATATGTTTTTCAAGATTATATATATATATATATATATATATATATATATATATATATAATACAAATATTTTCTAGGGTCTTTTTGAGGACTTTTCATCACTTTGGGTATACTTCTTGCTGATTTACTTGCATTTTAAAAACTTTAAACATGTCCAATAAGCAATTTATTTAGAATAAAAGCATAAAGTGTGCTTTATCTTGTTTATCCTATTTGAAAAATCCCATTTAAGATTTTTTTCCCCACACTCTTAGTAAACAGAAAATGATGGAAGGGTATAGTGAACTTTGTGTGCCCATTATCCAACTTCAGTAATTGCTATCTTTGTGCTAAGCTGCACATCAGATTAATTTAAATCAATTCTCAAACATTTTCATTTATGTCTGTTTCAGTATATATCTCTAAAAATTAATATAATTCTAAGCACAAAATAATATTAACAATAACACTAAAATATTATTTCAGGTTGGAATAATTTTATAATTTTATTTTTCTTTTGTTGATAGAAGCGAGGGTTGAGTCTTCTGCAGTATTTCTGTTTAGTTCAGTGAAGGACAAAGAGAGGGGAAGAGACTTAAGGTGAATTTTAATTATCTGGGGTGCTATGTATTGCAATGTGGAATAATGTAGAGGAATAATTGAGAGAGAAGGAAAAGTTAATTTGTGGAAGTATTAATGTAGAAATGATGTAATTTCTTGGATTAAAAAGTTTAAAAGTCAGTAAGGGATATGACTTTGAGACCTAACTTTCAGAGTTGATGTAGAAGAAATAATATTTAAAACTGTGAGAATCAAAAAGGACAAAGAGAAGAGAGTAGTAAGAAGTTTCAGGGCTGGTTGGGTGAGTTCTAACACCCCTAAGGACAGTGAGAGGAAGGGATCAGAGACAAGAGAAAGATGAGAACACAGAATGGAGGAATCAAAACACCGTGACAGCTGTGTTTTTAAGGAAGTTATAGCCATGAGGTTGACCCATAAAAAAGGAGCTGTAGACAGGTTTATCAGGGCTGTGGTCTCCCACGTTGGTACAGCAACATCAACACCTTAGACATTTAAAGGTCCCCAGAACTTAAGTGAGAGCCATCAGGAAATTCTTCTTGTACTTGTACTACAGAACTCTCTGTGAGTGGTAGATATCTAAGGTGATCAGCTCAGGACCCTGTAATCCACCCTTTCAGCTAGATTTCCAGCATACCAGTGCCTCCCTTGACCACAAGCATACATTTAACACTAGGTAGGACTGACAGTGGAAAGAGAAGGATGTTTCCTTCTCCTTAGGACAGTGTCAAGGACATGGTGTTGAGGCTCCAGATAGCTTCTGCCTCCTCTTTTGCTACAGGTGTGTCTAGGACTCTTCCTGATTGGTGGCTGGATAAAGCCAGGGCTAGAGGAGATTTGTCATCTCCCATTCCTTTTGTTTTTTTCATTCTTGCATGTCTTTACACTTCACTGTGAGTTTGCACTGCAAGTCAGATGCTATCACATACTCATGTGCACCTAAACAAAAAATTTTCAGGTAACGTTTTATTCTCCCAAAGCTTTGAGTTCTGCACAACTGAATGATTAACACAGTAACACGAGCAAAATCAAAGCAGCAGAGCTTCAGGCAATACATTCAGGCACCCATGGCACCGTAAGCACTAAGAACATAGCAATTACAAAGTAGAGATTTATGAATGTAATTTCTAGTTTCTGAGATTTTCCCATTTTATTCTGCAACATTGGAATGTACACTCATTAACTCAGAAGCATATGGATGAACAAGTGTAAAACTCAAACAGGGACTATGGTTAGAGATATAAATTTGGAAATTGATTTAGCATGTGTAGGGCTGCTAAGCAAGGCTGGATCTCAGGGAAGCATCTGAAGTCTGGATTAGATATGATTACTAAACTTAATCTGACCTCTAGTGGCACCTTGTATTAATGAGCACATTTGAATTTGAAGTTTTGCTCCTTTAATTTTATCTTCAAACTAGAAGATGCTTAGAGTTCATTCCCTTGACAAGTGTCTACTATGGCTGAGTTTACAAATGCAGAGGCTGAGGGCCAGAGATGTCAGGTGATTGGTCAATGCTGAAGAGCTAAGTGATGGAAAAGACACTAATGACAGAATGTATTTAGATTTCTATGCTGTTATGACAATGTCATCAGAGGAAAATCAATACAAATACATAAGATTGTTGATGAAAGTGAATTTAGGTATATGAAATTAATAGAATTTTAAATAATGTAAGTCAAACACAAAGCATCAAAATGCCTTGATTCAATATTTGAATATCTGAGCTCAAAGCATATTTTTCAGAGTAGATGAATTTAAGTGGTGAATTCCTTTGATGAATTTCTTTTGAGCCTATAGTTTATAACCAACTTGCAATGGTCAACATGGGAGATTATTGTAATGAATTAATTATACTAACAATTACATCATCTAATTCAATGCTCAGTTTCAAATCTTGGGAATCAAAGTTCAAATTGGCACAAGGTATGAATTTTTCTGCACTCATGTACTATGTCTGAAGTATTGAGAAAACTTGAGGATTAAGATCTGAGTAGACCTGGCTTAGAATTCTTTTAGTTCTCAACACTGCTATAACCAATTACTGCAAACTGAGTGGCTAATGGCAACGCAAATTTATTCTGCATTTTTGGAGATGAGAAATCCAGAGTACTTTTTATAGGGTAGTAATGTATCAGTTCAGCCTCATTTTAAAGGAAAGAGTGGATCCTCTGAAGGCTTCAAGGACAGTCGCTCATTGTGACTGTTCCACTTGCAGTGGTTGGTGGGCTTCCTTGGCTCTTGGCTGCCTCGCATTGATCTCTACTTGCATGTCCAAATCCTCTTGTGAAGTCACAGTTCATTAAGAATATACATGATCACAGACAGGAGATGTTTGGATAATCTGGGATAATTTTTAATTAATTATGTCTTATAGTACATTTTATTTATTTTTTAAAGTTCATTTTAATGAGAAAAAAAGACAAAATAGCAACGAAACAGTTTCAGAACAAGTTACAATGGATGGTTACAATTAACATCATGCATATTGTTGTCTTCATAGTAGTTATTCAGAGGAAAAGGTGCAGACCTGGTATCTTGTCTAAACAACATCATGTAGTACATTTTAGATATACATGATCACATTGGCCTTAGGAAACTTAAACCTATGCATTATATAATTGTACAAGTTGACTTTTTTCTTGCCTTCAGCTTCCTTTTTTTATTGTACCTTTCAGGTTTTATTTTCTCTTTCAGGTTCTAACACAAACAAGACAGTATGATGTCATTGTGAAAGGCATGGTTTCCATAATTTTTTTCTCAGTACATTTGTTCGTTGTGTATTGAAATACTATTGAATTTCTCTTAATATTTTAAAGAGAATACAAAATGGTAAAAAAGCTCACCCATTAGAAATGATAGAGAATTTCACTAAACAATATGAGAGGAATTTGATGGTGGTTGTTGTAATCCTTAATGTTTTCTTCCAATTAGTTGTTTAGGGCCAGCCAGATAGCTCAGTGGACTAAAGCATCTGCTTAGACAGGTGCAGGTATGGGGCTTCTATCCTCAGTGTGCTGTGCCAACCTCTACTGAGGCACTAATTGAGACCGAGCATAGTGGTGCACCTGTAATCCCAGCACTTGGGAGGCTGAAAACAGGAGCATCACTATGAGTCTGATCTGTGTAGTGAGACCCTGTGGACCCTCTCCTAAATACATAAAATAAATTAGTTGTTTAGGTTATCAGATGTATTGACCAATTTTGCATACCTATATCTATTAATCTGAACAAAAGATCTAATGTTGAAAGTATGTAATATAATAACCATTGTTAAATTTTTATTCTTGTTTTGAAATCTGTATCATGTACAATGTTGCTTGATCCTCTGTTTTTTGTTTTTGTTTCTGCTATTTATTTTTACTCTTTAAAATAAAATAAAATAGAATAAAAATAAAATAAAAAATAGATCACCAGATGCAAACCTGGAAAATTGTTCAAACAAGGCATAGGAAATTAAAAAGGAGAGCAGAATAATTAAACATATCTGCTCCTTTCAACGGACCCGCAGAAATCAGCAGTACAATCATCCAAGCTATCCTGTATACATACATAAGTACATCTTTTTCAACTCATTCTTTTGTCCTCTTCCTCATCTCAGTTTTTCCTTCCCATTGAACAGATACTTTCCCTTTCGCAGTATGTATTGCACCTTTCAGATTTTATTTACTCTTTCAAGTTCTTACTCTAACCAAACAATACAATGTGCGCATATGCTGGCATGATTTATTTCCAGTATGATCTCTAATTGCACTCATTTACCTATAAAAGCCTCCAGTTTATCTTTTTATAGCTGAGTAATACTCCATTGTGTAAAAATGGTACAGTATTTTTTACCCATCTCTCAGTTGATGGGCATTTGCATTGTTTCCAAGATTTAGCTGTGACAAATTGCACTGCTATAACCATGTGTGCACATAAATCACTGTGGTATGGTTGTTTAGTTCATTTGGAAAAACAAAACAAAACAAAACCTCAGAAAGGGAATAGCTTGATTGAATGGGACCTCTAATGCTAGGTTTTATTTATTTATTTATTTATTTATTTATTTATTTATTTACTTATTGTATGGTATCTCCACACTGATTTCCAAAGTGGTTTTATCAGTCTGCCCTCCCACCAACAGTGTAGAACAGCGGTTCTCAACCTGTGGGTCACGACCCCAGTGGGGGTCAAATGAATACATAATGCATATCAGGTACTTACATTCCAAATCATAACTGTAGGAAAATTATAGTTTTGAAGTCGCTACCAAAATTATTTTTTGGTTTGGAGTCACCGCAACATGAGGAACTATATTGCGGGGTCATAGCATTAGAAAGGTTGAGAACCACCAGTGTAGAAGGATTCCTTTTTCCCTACAGCTCCTCCAGCATTTGTTACTGGTTGACTTCTTGATCACAGCTACTTTTTTCTGATATTTCAGTATTGTTTTAATTTGCATCCTTTGAATGACCAATGATGTTGAAATTTTTTATATATTTATTTGCAACTTGTAGCTCTTCATTTGTGAAGTGTATAATTCATGTCAGATGTCCATTTCTGGATTGAGTCTTTGAATTTTGGGGGCTTGATTTTTAAAATTCTTTATATAGTCTAGATTTAAGTCCTTTATCAGAAGGATAGTCAGCTAAATTTTTTTCCCCGATTCATGAGTTCTCTTTTTACTCTGTTGGTGATTTCTTTTCATATCATATGCAGAAACTTTTTAAAAAGATGAGATCCCAATTCCCCATTGTTTATTCTTTGAAATATTTCATGTACAGTTTGGTTTTTGTTCATGAACTCTCTACCTACTCCTATGTCTTTAAGATTTCTCCTTACTTTTCCTTCAGAGGATTTAGTGTTTCCATTTTAATACTTAAGTCTTTGAACCATGTTGGCACTAGTTTTGTGTGTGGTGATAAGTAAAGTTCTAATTTTTGGCCTTTGGCATGTGGAAAGCCAGTTTTATTCAGCGCTATTTATGAGAGAGGCTATCTTTATTTCAGTATACATGTGTGGCTTCTTTATCAAAGATTAGGTGGATGAGTGTGTTTGTAGTCGTGTCTGAATCTCCTAATCTGTGTCATTGATTCTTAGATCTATTATTTTCCAATACTATGCTGATTTTATCATAGTGGCTTTGTAGTATAATTTCAATTCAGGGATTGTGATGCCTCCTGCCTTTCCTTTATAGCATAGGATTGCTTTAGATATTCTATATTTTTTGCTTCTAGATGAATTTGAGGAACATTTTTGCTAGATTCATGAGGTGTACTAATGGTATTTTTAATTGGGATTGCATTGAATCTATATAAGAATTTGGGGAATACAATCATTTTCACTCTGTTGGTTCTCCCTATCCTGGCGCATGGAATATCTTTCCCCAGAAGATATTTTCCTCTTTTATCTTTTTTCAGAGTATCATAATTCTCACTCCATAAATCTTTTCTCCTTTGCAAGACTGATTCCTATTTTTCATTTTTTGTATGTTATTGTGACAAGCATGGTTTCCCTAATTTTTATTTTAGTGTATTTGCTGTTTGTGTATAGAAATGCTATTGTGTAATCAAATGCTACTGATTTTTGAGTTTTGACTCTGTATTCTGCTATACTACTGAATTTGGTTATTAAATCTACAAGTATCTAGGTGGAATTTTGGAGTCTTCTATGTAGAGGATCATGCACCTGCAAAAGATGATAAATCAATTTTTCCTTTCCAATCATTACTCCTTTTATTTATCTCTTTTGTCTAGATGCTCTGGCTAACATTTCCATAACTATAATGAATAGGAATGGTGGCAGCGGACATCCTTGTCTTGTTCTTGACTTTAAAGATTTTGTCCATTAAGTATAATGTTGGTTGTTGGTTTGTCATAGATGGATTTTATCAGGTTGAGATAAAGATCATCTATTGCAACTTTTTGGTAGGGTTTTTATCATGAATGATTGCTGGCCTTTGTGAAAAGCTTTTTCTACATCTATTATAATGATATTGTGATTTTTGTCTTTGGTTCTGTTGATGTGCTGTATTAAATTTATGGATCTGCATATGTTGAACCAGGCCTACATTCCTAAGATGAACCTCATTTTAGGCATTACTCTTTATTCCTCATGGCCATACTTTCTGCTGGATTGTTAAGACCAAGTTAAAAAAAGACCTACACAACTAAAATATAACTTTTGTATCTGGCAAAGTTAGTTGGTGTGAGAATAATACTTGCCTCTGGGAATGAGTTTGGGAGAATTGCTTTCCTTTTAAGTTAAACAAAAAGTTAAAACAAAGTTGGAATTGAATATCTAAATTTCTCATAAAATTCAGCTGTGAATCCATCAAGCTTTGGGCTTTTCTTTGTTGGTTGGTTTTAGATTACATTTTCAATTTCATTCACTAATACTGGGTTATACAGAATTTTAAAAATATCTTTTGATTCAGCCTTGGTAATTCATATGTATCTAGGAATCTTTCCTTTTCTTCTATGTTTTCCATCCTGTGAGAGTAAAGAATTTGGAAGTATGTATTGATGATTTTGTGAACTTCTACAGGGTCTGTACTGATTTAACCCTTTTAATTTCTTATTGTATGAATTTGGATTTTTCTTTCCTTTTTTTTTTTTTTGATAATTTGGCTAGAGGGTTTGTCAATTTTATTCTTTTAAAGAACCAGCTTGTTTTTTTTTCAAGATAAGAGAATCATTTTTTATTTTTCTAAAATTTTTTATTAATTTGAATATGAAAGGAATAAAAATGAGACAGTTTCAAAATATGCTAGTAGGATGGGTACAATAATTAATACAATGAATATTGTTGTCTTTATAGTAGTTGTTCAGAGTACAAGATGCAGATATGATAACTTTTCTAAACACTATTAGTACAAATATTTCTTCTCATTGAGCTAAGAGAAAGTAGTTGTATACATAGTCCAATAGTCCTTAATAGTGATTGGTTATCAGCAGAACTGACAATGTTGGAAGCTGTTGACTTGAACCTTTTAAAGCATACCAATCTGCTTTTACTTTTTATGTTTCATGGTTAAACTTTTCTGCTGAATGGTTAAGACCAAGATAAAGCAAGCCCTATGTAATAAAAATGTAACTTTTGTCTATGACAAGGTCAGTAAAATCCTGTCAGGATTTACCCTGAAGCCATGTACAGCAGTTTATAGATCTTTTGTCAGTGTCAGCCATCTGGATGAGTCACAGCCATTGCTTGACCACTTTGTTCTCTGTTAAAGCCTGAGAGAATATTTTCTCTCTAGGTGACTCTCCTTAGGCACACTATACATCGTGGATCCCTTTCCTTTGTGGTTCCATAATCTCCTTGAACACAAAGCTTGGAACACCACTGGGTTATAGGATGTTATAGTATAGGTTCTCTTATGTCCTGAATCCCCACTTATCTGGAGGGGCTAGGGCCAAAATATTGGCTATCTTTGTAGCTCTTTTTTTTTTTTTCTCTAATTTCTTGGTCTGCAGATTTAAGTTGTTAATCCCCCAGAGGAGAAGCTTAGTGGTACTATTACCCTATAACACAGGCACTTGAGCTTAACTTTACAGTCTTTCTGAATATCAAAAGCCTTAGACATAACATAGGAACTAGCATTTTCCATCAACCATTGATATTCTAATAAATCCCTATAGAATGTGATAAAAACAATTACACATTTCTACACAGAAATTTAGAAATCTAACCATGTACAAAATTGCAGCAGGTCAATCCTATGGCATTGTTTACCTTCTTATTTTCTTTTATTACCATTTTAAAAAAAACAAACATTTACTTGAGAGAGATTATAGCAATAATTGATATGACATTAGAAGCAGCATACATCTAAAAGAGCAGAATGGCAGGTATTCCAAGCATGGTTTTAGTATTAAACATTGCTATACTCAGTGCAGTTGCTTACTTCACAGATATTAATATATATAGTTAATCAAGGTGAGAATTCTACCAATTAACCTCTAATTTCAAAAACCTGTTGGAGATTTTTATGACCATTGTCTAAATCATCCTGTGGATATATAAGTGTATGGTTTTTCCCCTGCCATGTTTCCTAACTTTTCTGCTTGCTGTCTCTTCGTTGTTTAATCCTTAAGTTATTGATTTCCATTTTGCTGTGTTATGCCTTTATTTTACATGTTTATTTCTTCTTTTGAGTTCTTGAATTCGAGAGTTTTTTCTTCGTTTTAGTGAAAGAAAAGATAATATAGCAACAAAACAGTTTCAAAACAGGTTAGCAGAACAGTTACAATAATTAATACACTGAATATTGTTGTCTTCATAGTAGTTATTCAGAGGACAAAATGTAGACATGATATTTTGTCTAAGCAATATTAGTGCAAACTTTCATTCTCAGTGAACTAAGAGAAAGTAGCTGTATATTTATCCTAACTCATTTTTTTTCAGTCCTCTTAAACAGGGTCTCACTAGACAGTTCAGGCTGGCCTTGAGCTCACTTTTGTAGCCTAGATTGGTCTCTCACTAATCCTCCTGCTTCAGCCTCCTATGTGCTGGGATTTCAGGTGTACAACACCACACTCAGCTTATCCTGTCTCATATGTATGTATATATGTATATTTTTCTCCCATTTTTTCACAACGAAATAATCCTTTATTTACACTTTTGTAAGGTTAGTAACACATGCCACTAGATTGCCTTGCAACTTATAGCTAACCTTAACTAGACAGGATATTCATCTCAGGAGTGAGGTAGCTTGTTTGCTTTAGGCACTGGGCCAAGTCCCACCTGTACATACTTGATTGATTTCCTAGCTTCATGGCTCCCAACATATTTCTTTATTGTTTTATTTTGTTAGAGATTGGTGTTCCACTGCAGTTGAAGAAGCAGTATTTGGAGAAGTCTTTAAAGTATCTTTTCATACTTGAAGCCAGTCTAAAGATTCTAGATACTTGAATTCAGTAAAATAATCCAGTATAGTCCAACAGCCCATAATAGAAGTGGGTTATCAGCAGAGCTGGCAATTGCCAGAAGCTGTTGACTTGAGTCTATTTCAGCTCAACATATTAACATGACATTACTTTTTAGACCTCACTGTTATACTTTTCTGCTGGATGGTTAGGACCAAGTTAAAGCAAGACCTTTTTTGTATATGACAAAAAATGTAACTTTTGTATCTGACAACATCAGTCAAGTCCCCTCAGGATTTACGCTGAAACCATGTACAGCACCTTATAGATGCAATCAACATTTTTACTCATTATTTCTTTGCATTGTTTTCTTCATCTCCATTACATTTATTTCTGCACTGATCTTTATGAGTTCCTGCCCTCTTGTTTTTTTTTTTTTTTTTTTTTTTTTTTTTTTTTTTTTTTTTTTTTTTTTTTTTTTTTTTTGCTTGACCTCCTCTTCTTTTTCTAATACCTTGAGGCGTGGCATTAGACTGTTTATTTGGGCTCAGTCTGTTTGCATGATGTGAAGATTTATCACTATAAATTTTCCTCTAAAGACAGTGTTCTTTGCACTCCACGGGTTCTAGCAAGTTGTATCTACACTTTTGTTTGCTTGTAAATACAGGAGGCTGTTATTTACTTTCCATGTGTTTATGAAGTATTTACTGTTTCTTTTGTGAATAACTTCCAGCTCCAGTGCATTATGGCCTGATAGTAAGCAAGGGATAATTTTAATTTTAATTCCTATACTTGTACTTATGCATGCTCTATGTGTTAGTATATGGTCTATTTTGGAGTATGTCCCATGTGCAACTTTGAAGAGTGTACATTCTGACGTTGTTGAGTGGAACACTCTGTAATGCTCCATTAAGTCATTTCTTTGCTGATTTTTCAGCCAGTTCATCTGTCTCTTTGTGACAGTCAGGTGTTAAAGTCCCCATTACAATTGTGCTATTACTTATTTGATTTTTCATATTTATTAAAATTTGTTTTATGTAGTTGAGTGTTCCTATAATGGGTGCATATATATTTAGGATTTTTGTCTCTTCTTGCAGTTTTACCATAATAAATATGTGGTGACCTTTTTTTTAAAATCTCTTTTAAGCACTCTTGGTTTGAACTTCACTTGTCAGCAACCACAATAGATACTCCTGCCTTTTTGTGGGTTTCTGTCACATAGGATATTGGTTTCCATCTTTTGGCTTTCAGTATATGAATTTCCTTTTGAACTGAATGTGTTTCTTTTATACAGAATATTGTTTGATATTGTTTGTTGATCCAATCTGCCAGTCTGATTCTTGTGATGAGTGCCATTTATATTGATTCTTACAACTGATATGTATTAGCTCGATATGCATGTTATTTTCCTACTGTAAGGTTCTTACCTTCCCCTACTGTTTCACTGCTTGCTCTGTTTATTGGTTCTTTTCTGTTATTGTTTCTGAAGCTGTGGTCTCTTTTGTCTCTTTCTAGAATAGGTCAGTATTCTTCATAGGCTTGGTATTTATGAATTTGTTCACTTGTTTTTTTGTTATGGAAGATGTTATTTCTCCATTCTATTTGATAGAGAGTTTTGGGGGATATATTAATATGGGTTGGAACTTGTTTTCTTTCAGGACCTGAAATATCTCATTCCAAGCTCTTCTTGATTTGATGACTTCTTTTGAGAAATCTGCAGTGATTCTGATGCACTTTCTATTATAGATGATCTATTTATTTTTTTCTAACAGCTTTTAATAATTAGTTCTACATTAATTATGGCCAAATTTCTGGGATCTTGATCACTATGTGTCTGGGTATAGATTTATTTTAATTTTGGCTAATTGGAGTTCTGTATACCTCACTTAACTGTATATCAAATTTCTTTCCCCATGATTCAGAAATTTTCTGCTACTACTTCTGCAGTCCTTTTATGTCATTTGTGTTGACTCTGTTTCATTGATACCTATTATTCTTATATTGTTTTTCTTACAGCTGTTGAATTGGTATTTCCTGGTTCCTTGTCATTTTTAAGAAATCTTTCCTTTTGCAATCCCTAGCTGTAAAGATGTCTTCAAGGACTGAAAGCCTACTTTCAGTTTCATTCCAGTGGTGTTGCCAGCTTTAAATGGAATTCTTAATTTTCTGGCTATCTGTTTGAATCTGTTTCATGCATTCTAATTCTTTCCTGTCTGGTTCATGAAATGTTTCCATCATTTTTCTACTCTCTTCTTTTTTTTTTTTTTGGTATATGTCTCCATTACATGTGTTGAGCAATACTTTCATGATTGTTATTATTTCTCATTTTACCAGAGAGAGTATTTGTGATCTGATTTCTTCTATAGCCTGATGGAATTGTTTCTTTACCTCAGCGCTTAGCATTGTAAAAAATTCAGGTGTGTTGAGTTCAAGTTCTTTTACATCCTTGGCTTGGACTTTTTCTGGGTTGGCTGATGATCTGCAATTGCCTTTTTCTCATTCATTTTGACATTTTTGAAACTCTCAATGTTTATGAGACCTCAGTAGTGGAGTAGGATGGTGGAGCATGGGTCAGCAAAGCTCTCACAACAGTAAGGTTGAGAGTAGGTTCACCATAGATCCATCATCCAGGGCTCAGTGTGTACCCTGTGATAAGACGATGAGGTGTCGCTCAGCAAGTCTATGATGATGGAAGAGCAGGCTGAAGCTCTGCAAGGCTTCTGGGATGGTGGTAGTTGGATTATAGCTCAGAGAGGCTCCCTTGATAGTGCAGGGGTTGGGTAAGACAGGGCTTTCTATGGCCCCTTATCTGTCCAGGGCTCTGTCCTGGTTTCCATGATAGTGGGGTTGTGGGTGGAAACTCTGCAAGGCCTTCATAGTGGGAGACAGAGCAGGGCTCTCCAACCCTCTGGCAATTGTGAGGGCTGGCCTGCAGCCCAGTGAGGCTCCTACAATAGTGGAAGGGGTGAGTGCACAACTTACTAGGGCCCATCGTTGTCTATGGCTCAGCCTGCCTTTTGTAATGGTCAACTTTGCTCTTCAGAGCAAGTTTTTTGATTTCTCTGAATCTCAGTTTACTCATCCTTCTCTATATCAGAGTAAGGAAAGCCAGTGAAATCTGCTCTGATAGTGTCTAGCACCTGTGTCTCCACGGAGCTGCCTCCCAAGCAGTTTGAGGTGTGGTGCGGCTTGGTGAGGTGAGGCGCAGTCTCTAAACTCAAGAAGGAGCAGCTGCAGGTACAGGTAGATCACTGCTTTTGCCTTCCGAGTCTTAACTGAATCACACCTAAAAAATTCCTTTTGATGTTTAAAGAAAGATTCACAAGTTGTAGATATTCTGACATGGTTGTATTTTGGGGAGGAATCCTTTAATTATCCTGATACAATCTCTTCTGGTATTATGATCTTGGTTTCATCACGTTAACTTCCATTATAGAATGGTTACAACGATTAAAATAGAGAATAGATGAAATGTATCTAGAAAGCTGTGTGGTACAGAATATATACTCAGCAAAGTTCCTTGTTCTCTTAGATCAGTAGACAAAAGCCCCTAACATTAGGTTACCCATACAAGAAAGGAGATCTATATTCAATGTAATATAAGAGCTGGAGCCTGGTGCAGGATTATCACTTGACAGATAAGAAACCACAAATGCTTGAAATGTAATATTTCTGTTTTATCTTTCCCAAGAGTCAGAATCCTCTCTTCAGCCTCCTCAGTAATGAATCTTGAATTCTGATTTGGAAACTTGATTAGGTTCTTCATCAGACTGTCTGTCTTTAAGTTTTCATAGATAAAAACTTCACTTCTGGTAATTAAATTAATTGTGTCTTGAAATAATTATGTCCTGTGGCAATCAATTACATAAATCTACAGATGGCACATAAAATAGAAGTTGAGTGGAAGGATTATGGAATACAAATGACAGTCTGCTCCTCTCTACCTGGGAGGGACACTTGAAAATATACGGTTGAATTTTGGTTTATGTCTGAGGTGTGATCAAAATATATGGTGAATATTCAAAATTAAGAAGTTCATTACAGTAGAAGACACACTGCTAATAATCTTGCTCATATTAATTTCCTCTCATTTTGAATACCAGTTGTCCCACTGTTCTTGCCATTTTTTGAAGCACTTCTGGAAGTCTTTTGTCAGTGTCTTCAGTAGGTGCAATAAAAACCAAAACAAAACAAAGCAAAAACAACAACAACAAACCCAGTACTGTGAAAGCTGCTACCAGTGCTCCATCCAATGGAAAGGCAGGGTTATAACATCATTACAGTGCATCCTCATCCACTTTATTCACAGAACTGGTGCCTGTGCGACTTTTGGTCTTTCCCCAAGTCAAGTAAATGTTTAGGATCTACTCAGGACAGTACAACTAAAGATATTCACAAAGCAGATTTCCAGAACTGCTTCAGAAAGTCACAAGAATGATGATAAAAGTGTGTTGGAAGTCTTCTGAGAGGGACTAATTTGAAGAAATTTTCTGATCACACCTCATACATAATTTTAGACTTTCTTTTTCTTTTAAAAAATCATTTACCTTCAACATCTCCAACACAGATATGGAGAGGATATGTGTGACAGAACTAAAAACAATGAGGCAAGGTCTCACTGTGTAGTTCAGGCTGGCTTTGAGCTCATGATGGTCCTCGTGCTTCACTCTTGCAAGTGCTGTGATTGCGGGCTTGTGGCACCACGACTGTACACAATTCTTCATAGCTGGTAAAGATGTCCAACAATTTGACAGGGAATGATTCACAGGTAGCCGTTCTAGAGACCTTGCTCTGTAAATCTTCCTTAGTGGTTGCAACCTGGTTAGTAGAAGTGAATGTGGCCTTCAGAAGCACTCTATGTGGGTAGCGTAGGGTTTGAAATTTTTTATTTGTGTGCCTTAAGTAGGAAAACTGCAGCTTTTCTTGGTAGTAATCCCTACCACCCAGGTGGCTACTGCCTGGGCCACACTGGACCCTTTAATAACTTGGCAGCCTTGAAGGCTTTTCTCTAAGCTGATAGTTGGAGAAAAAATAAAGTGATTAGTCCAACATTTATTAGCCCATAAAAAGTCCCCTGAAAGGAATCCCGTGGATGTTGCTACTCAGAGGAGCCTTTCCTCAGTAGTGCGCTGACTTTTCCCTTGCTTGCATATTTGCATTGAACTGTCTTAAATACTCTAACTTAGGGGTTTGTGACTAGGCAAAATTCCCTTAGATCCCAGCCATAAGCCCAGGGGAATAGATTTAGAAGATCTGCAAAAGTTTTTTCCTTAAGTTGTGAGACTCTGTATTTTGACCATATCATCACCGCGTAAGGGAACATTTCCATTTGAAACCTGCTATCGTAAATTTGAGGAGGGAGGAGAGGAGACAGAGCCACAGTGCTCAGTCACGTGTGCCTGCTGAGGAGGGGTCTAGAGCTAACTCCTGAGGCAGTGTCTTTTGGGGTTTGTTGTTGTTGTTCTGCATTATTTTCACCTTTTTCAGAGGTGAAGATTTCTTTGCCTCATTTTTTAAGATTCTCCACTGTCCCATCTTTGATTTCATGCATGCTACTGAGATGTCCAGTTGGTGGGTTCTTCACACAACCCAGACTGAATGACAAGATAGGAAGTCAAAAGAGGACCACGCAAGACTATTTATTGTAGAGGGAAAGCCTAAAGCAGTGTTTATAGTGAAGCCAAAGAGAACAGCTCCCAGGCAAATGAATCGGAAGCGATCCCAATGGGTTTGCAAAATGACTCTTCATTTAAGGGTTTTATACACAAAAATGACTCTATCTCAGCCAAGCTGAGATCAACCTATGGGGTTCTGAGCAGGGAAGTTTGACTTGGAAGTCTAATTCTATAGGAATTAGACTTGTGCAGCTGCTGTACTTTTGCAAGCACAGTTAATTGTGACTTTTCTAAAATTAACGGCATAAACAGAGCTAAGACATTCTTTAGAGAGGTGTGATTATCTTATTTTGGGGCCAGAAAATCCCACCGGTCTAATAAGGCCTTTGCTTATTGAGCTTTCAGGGGACTATCCTGTTGGTCCCTGAATCTCCCTCAGCGGCCTGTTCTGTCTGTGGTCCACTCTGCCACAGAACTCGTTCCACACCCCTCCCCTTTTAGAGGCCAGCGTCACACTGAGAAATCCTCTCATCTCTCCCCTGGCTCTGCTCATCCTCAGCATCATGCTTTACAGAAACTAACTGTTCAGATTACCGTTGGGTGCCTCCTGTTAGGAGAATTATGCCAAACCTGGGAAATAGAAAGAAGCCCAACCGGGCCGGGCAGGGAGAGTTAGCTACTCCTCCCATCTTCCTGCTTCAGCCCCACTTTTCAGTTTGTATCTTTTGCTGCCTCCAGGCTCCAGTTAGATTTCAGAGATTACTTGGAGACATATTTATTTCTTAATAGAAACTTCTATTTTTTTGTGACAATTCTTATTGCTCTGTTTATTTTGGTACCCGGACCCTGTGCTTGCCAGGCAGTCGCTGTTCCACTGGGCTATATCCCTGCCATAGTTGTTAGTTTATTATATCCTCGCCATGACTACCATTTTTTCAATTTCTTGTACCTCAGGACAGCAAAAACTTCTGACACAAAGTACTGAAAATATAGAGTCTTAAAGAGAAATCCTATACTATTACTGTTTTCTGACAATCTTGGATATTCTAATAATTCTCCATAACAAACTTACCAGTTATCAATAAATGTACCTGTTAGGCAATGCAGTTCTGGCCCTGGCAAGAATAGGTACTTCTGGACTGACCAACTAGCTCAGTGCATTAAAATGCCTGCAAGCAGGCGCTGGGGCCAGGGGTTTGATCCCCGTGCCTGCCATGCTTGTTCCACCCCAGGGATGTGCTGAGATAGCAATTGAGCTGGGTTGGTGGCACGCGCCAGCTTTTGGGAGACTATAAACAGGAGGATCACTGAGTCAGAACATCCTGTAGACCCTTCCCTAAAAATACAAAAAAAAAAAAAAAAAAAAGGAATGGATACTTCCAAGTATTTTCTTTTCATTGCTCCTTGAATCCTTTGCCCAGTACACAACAGCAGGAGTGTTTTCTAGCCACGAGGGTGTGTACAGGTCCACAGTTCACAGGAAAACTGCCTAATTGCAGATAATGCGAACGGAAAAAGAGTGCAGTTGGCTGTCTCTCCACTAGATGGAGGTAGAGGAGCACAGAAAAAAAATCATAATGGGTTGTTAATCATGTTTCCACAGACAATAAGCTGATCTGTCCTTTAGTGAAAGCCACACGTAGAATTTATGGATTTCATTCCTTCCAACACTAATGGAAAACATTGGCTTAGGGGTATACGGTTATTGCTGAGGCGCTTTGATTTTATACAAAATTTTATTCCTTTCCACTCTCAAAGAGCTGCCCCTGCCTCCACCTGCTTTTGTTATTTTCAGGGTTCTGCCGCTGAATTTGCTGATGGGCTTCACTTTCAGCAGGTTCAAGCCTGGAGGCTCCAGGAAGTCCTGACAGAGCAGGCAGGCTAGCCGCTGCCTCAGTGCAGGCTTCCGTGCAGCAGCAAGGAGCCTGTCAAGTTGAAGGCCTGGCATTTCCTGCTTCTCAGGTGGGGTTCATTTCTGCCTCTTACCAAGATTCACATGACAGGAATGCATCAAACGTAAAACAGGCTGATCTGTTGGTTGGTTCTGGCAACAGTGGTGTTAGAGTAATAACCAAGACCGCGTTCAAGTGGTCACCAGCAAGCTGTAAAATACTTCAGCACTAGGGTTTCCTCCTCCTCCCTTTCCCTTTCTCTTGTTTACTGTCCAGAGGAATCAGGAACTTGGACAGTAAGTGCTGGGCACATTTATTGCTTAGAATTTTTTCCAATTTTAAAATCTCTGGGGTCTTCTGTTCAGTTCTGGTCTGGAACAGCACCTGACGATGGATGTTTTGGTGCCCAGGTCTCCATCTGTGGGAGTAGCATGACAGCTCATTGATATAAACTGAAACTGCTCCATGTCTCACTCATAGGCCTCTGTCCTTAGAACCTAGCTCCTGATGTGAGAGTTTGGGTCACATCTGAGCCTTTTTATGACATATAGAACCCTCAGTGTGGGTGGGAGAAAGAGGGAAGAAGGCCGGAGCCTGAGACAGATTAGGAGTCAGTCCAATCCCAACAAAGCCAATATTTTGATGTCTTTTATTGTATTTAAAAAAAAACATGTAATATTTACCTCATTCTAATATTTGTTGCACTATATTAAATATATTTAATTACTTTGTCACTGGGTGAAATTGCTCCAGGAAAAGGGGAGCTGTTTGTATCCTGTGCATCTTTGTGGTTACATAGTTTTTGCTCACATTTGAGCTGCCAGCTTCAGCCTGGGCAGAAGTGGTTATAAGGCCAATAGGCTTATGAAACATACTGGGCTAGGGTTCTCTTAGCTGCTCCAGTTTAGTAATCATATTACCTTAAGCATGATAGTTATGTTTGTCTCCAACTCATTTTTTCTCATCCATGGTAGGAATAATGGTGACCACAAAGGATTCTAAATAACCAAATGTCCACAAAAGGATACACAACAGTTAGTAGTATAATAACACTTGATGTAAGGGAGGCGCTCTTACAAACGCTCTTTACCATTGCTGTGAACAAGCCATTTGGGTAGGACCCTGCACCTCCCTTCTGCTCCCATTTGCTTCATGTGACTTCAGTATGCTGTTTCCAACAGCATCAAGTTAAAATATGTTTTCTTACACTGCAGAGGCCACCTCTAAAATATTACAGTTTCTTTAATATTGTTCCCTATGGTCTGTGCCTCCTTCAGCAAGCAACCTATATAAATAAAGCATTTCCAGTTTTGAGAAAAAGAGGGAGAGTGGGATGGGGACAGGGCTTATATTTTATTTCCATAGCTTAACTGCTTGGCTCTGGAATGATGGGGGTGACTGGGCCATGGACAGTTAGCCGATGGCATGAGCTTTTTAGGAGCCTGGGCGAGACAGCATTTAAAAGAAGATGGGAGAGTAGTAAATAGTTGGCTCTGGCTATAGAACTCAGTTTTTAAGTTTGATTTCTCATCTCTTATAATGACTGCATATTTTTCTTTTACTTCCAAGTAAAGCTGAGATGGAAGTCCTTTAATGTGCAGAGTTTAGCAAGTTCTTCCCATTAACTCAAAAGACTTTGGAAGAGAATTGGGAAAACATGGTCGGCTTAAATGATTTCTTGGATAGAACGTATATACACAGGGGGAGTAGGAAATGTGTTTGTCTCTGATCTGGCTCCGCTTTGAGCAGCAGTGAGGAGACGCTGCCTACATCAAATACAAGCATCGACAAGGCAGTTACGAAGTTTATAGTATTGCTTCAGTTCTCTCAGACATACAGAAATTTAACAATCTGGCCTGATACTCAGCTGCTTTCTTTGCGAGCAGAAGGGACCGCATGTACTTATGCAACACTATATTTAATGAGATCACGAACTTAAACTTCCTTTGCCATGGGCTTTCTTAATGAATTAATTTAGCAAATACATGTACAAGTTCTGAAGCAGCATGGTGTGGATCTGACTGAGCAAGTCGTGGTTGCAGTGCTTGAAGACTTCAGTCTAGCTGCAGGGAGACAAAGAGAAGTAGGTGATTGCTATGCAGTTTGTACAAGGAAGTACCTGCTCTACCGGGAGGACAGCAGTCTGAGCAGGCTTTACACCTCAGTGTCTCAGTGGGTTCTCATCTTTGAAAGCCTGTGTGGTTATTGTAATCAGACTGGATTAGAAGAATTCTGGTAGTGCCCAGGATTAAGTCTGGAAATGGAAAGTATGAATACGACAGGCATTGTCGACTTTAGCTTCATAAAAGAAAGCTTTCAGATCTGTGATTTACTGTACAAAGAACCAAAGAAGAAGGAGACGTCTAGGGTGATTTCAAAGCTACAAGAAACACCCAGTGGTGTTACTGTGGACACAAAAAGAGAAAGGATGGCCAACTGATTTTGGCTTTGAGAATGAGATGAATTTAGTATTTTTCAGGTTAACTTTGAGAAGCAATTTCTAAGTATATATTCCTATTAAGGTGAGGTGAGGATTTTTTAATAGAATTTTATGCTCAATATTTGGTGACGATGTCTAGTGTGTTTAAATTTATAAAACGAAAGTATATTTTTGTGTAAATTTGAAAAAGGTGGTCAGAATACAGCAGACCAGATTGAATTAAAGGTATTTTGACGTTCATATTAATGGGACTATAAATCAAGAAGAAGTAGAAATGCTCATTGAATGAATGGAGAGAGTTTTAAAGCATTAAAGTAATGCTCCCTCAGAAGTCCTCTGCAAAAGAAATCATCAATTTCTCCAAATTCTCTTCTTATAGTTTTTAAAGTCAAATTTATCTCCTTGTCTTCCACCATATTGCCACAGCTTTAGCTAAAAGTTCCTTTACCATCTTCTGGGTTAGTAAAAGTCCACTGACTTTCAATTTAAATGGCAGCTTGTTACTGCAGTCCTTCCTCCACATGGCTGTGTGCACGACCATCCTACCGCACACCCCAATGCATTGCCTTTGTTTGAACTCATCCACTGATGTCTTCTGTTCTACAGCATCTTATTGTCCTTAGCTGAGGACTGAAAGCTGGTAGCAGGATGCTTCTCCAATAAATGTTCAAGGAACATTTGGGATTCTTTAAAAAATGCACTCTTAGAGGAGTTCTTTTATTTCTCCCATAACCCTATCTCTGTATGAACTGCTGGAGTATGATGATGACCCAAGGGAAACTCATACATTAAAGCAGAGAGCAAAAGAATTACTAGGAACCCGCAAACGTATCTATCTGTGTAAGGAGCCACAGGGTTTTATGGGCTCATGAATCAGGCCTGTGGCACCCCAATTCTGATTTAAGCTTTTTCACGGAGACGGGAATTTTGTTTGAACTTTGTTTAAACTTTACTGAGCAGAGATCCTTCAGAGGTGCTCCATGTATTGCCCTCTACTGTAACAGGGGGTGCCTTGGGACGGACCTCTCATGTAATTTACTGCACATCAGTAGGACACACATCACTGCTCTCTATAGCCAGACAGCATTTATAGAGGTGGGGCTGGCATCTGGTTTCTTGGGGTCAGTTTGATTGATATTCCGTAGTTATTCTGGAAGTTAAGGTGGAAAACCAGAGAATTACAACGAACACACACACAGACACACAGACACACAGACACACACACACACACACACAGATAAAGAGCCCCACTAAACTGCCTCAGTGTGTGAAATTCCATATCATTTTTAAAGTCTTTGACTATTTTGTATTTTATTAAAAAAAAAAAAAAAACCTGCCTCGGCGCATCTTCAAATAAAAATTATAGACAAGCATCAAAGTTAACTGTTACCTACCCAAATGTCATAAGCTTCTAATTTTTGATATATATTTTCTCATCTAATTTATTTTATTGGCCTGGCAAAATGATACATGTTTTGTGGAACACTCTTCTGTCATGATATTTGTGTTGTAACTCTCCTTTATTATAAGATCAATGACTATTCATGGGAGTTATCATTTTCTGAGTGCTTTCCCATCTTCTGTCTCACTTGACTGATACTTCAGCCACATCCGGTTTCAGGTCACGATGAGAACGATGGCTGTATTTAATTCTCCTCTTAATGTTGGACAGCCCAGCGTGCTTATGGTTCACTCAGTGATTACGTAGGTTACAGATAATAGTTATAGAAAGTGACAGAAAAAGAAAATCCTAGGCATCTTTCAGATAAACAGCCAAACATGATCTATAGAGATATTTGTAGAAATAGCTAAGCTGTAGAGAGCCGAGATAAATGAGAAAGCAACGATTTGATCCTGGTCCTTTGGTTTTGCTCCATAAGTTCATCATTTGAATTTTGCTTTGGTGCTCAGCTTTGAGCACCATCCTCTCATAACACTACTTTTGTTATAGATAAGGTTCCGTCACACAAGGGTGTCACATCTTTTGCCAATTAGAAATTAAATAAAAGTATAACCTATACAATTATTTTGTGTTATGGGGAACTGGGGAGCCTGAACAAAATAAGAGCACATATTAGGCTCTGTTCATGATTCTTTGAATTACAATGAATAATGCTGGCATCAGTTTCTCTGCCTTAACCCACTTTAATTTGTTGCTTTAGCTGAGTTAGCCTGATCTGAAACCTAATACATGAGATAGGGCTACAGGTTGTGACATTATGCATATAGGATGTAGCCATGCCCAATCCCATTCCTGAACATGTAAATGAATTCATTTTTCCATACATTTACATAGTTTCTACAAGAGAAATCACAAATGGAAGGGAAACTATATTACAAGTTAGTTTATTATTGTTAGTTAGGCTTGGTGTTATGTTTAAAAACACGCGGCTGATACTGAAATTACTAAGTAAAGCAACAAGGTCAGCTTATTACATAAATAATTAAATGTATTTTTGGTCTGGAACTTGGTTTAATTCTAGGTAAGAATCCAAAGTTAATTGCACTTAAAAATTAAAATCAAAAGAGCAGGAGAATGTCTATGGGTTTATAGCAATCTGTGAACCTTCCTGTCGTCTGTATTTCCTGCTTCCATTAGTGAGGCCTCCATGTTTTAATGTTTCCTTAAAAATATTTCAAGAAACAGGAAAGTGTTCTTGCTTTTCTTGTCACTTGTCTTTCTTGCTCAATGACACTTCAAGTTCAGTGATACCATGAAGAAAGCTCACGGTAGTTTGTATAGATAACCTAAAAAGAGTGCATGCACACGTGTGGAGAGAAGACTGCTATGTTATGTAAGGCCGCCAGGTGGCAGTGCATCTCAAGGAAAGTTAGGAAGTTGGCTTTTCTGTCTTAGGGCCACCAGAAATCCGATTTGAGTGTTAACTCTGCTCTGGGCCTGAGAAACAGCATTGAAAATCTGACATATTCAAATATGTGTAAAACCTTTGGAAAAATAACTTTTCCAATGAGAAAGTCTTGATTGTTGAATCCTGTGTGATTGTGAACGGAACAAGGATTTATTGGATTGTAGTCGCCCTTTGCCAGCCCAGCACAGCTCTTTATGTTGCAGGGTCTGAGGTCCTATTGGCACTGCTCTTCTTTGTCATCCATCTCCTCTCTCAGGTAACCTCAGTGACCCCTTTGGTGTTCCTCTCATGTACCCCTGAAGGTGACCCATAGGTCTGTGCACTGCTCACTCAGTGCTTCTGGGTTAGGATATTTCACAGGCATCGCTAACTTTCATAGTCTCAAACTTCACTCTAATGCCTGATAACCTAAAGCCTACTCTTTTTGCAGTATTTGTCAATGTGTTTTCTAATCAATCCTAAAAAGCAGAGACCCAAGAGTTATTTTTAAAACCGACTTTCTCTTCTTTACTCTTTAGAACCATTATCTCCACGGTCTATTCATCTAAATATTTCATGACTACCCCAGTTTCACCGTTCTTTAATCCTAATATAGATTCCACACAGAACCTCAGCAGATAAATTCCTGCGAATCTGTTCTTGCTCCTTTCTGACCTGTTCTCTGAAAAAAATGCTGATGGGATAGTTTGGCCTTGCCTTGATCCCTGATCTCTGTGAGCTGTCATACTGATTCTCTTCCAAGTTGTGTTTTTTCTTTTCTTCCCTCTCAAAGCCTTAGACTATGATATTGCCATTATTTGGAATAATAGGCTTTTTCCTGACAAAGATTTTATCTTTCAGACTTCCCTTAAAATATCACTCTCTGAGGAAGCATTTAACATTTTTAGAAGTCTAGATTAGTCTTTTCTAATTTATCATTTATTACTTCTTCTGTGTTGTATTTAACATACATATAATCTCTTATTTACTGTTTTATGACTCTGAGAAAAAGGACCATGGCTATCTGGTCCATCATGTATTTCCCGTGCCTAGCTTAGTACCTAGGATTATAGTTATGATTCAGTACATGTTTGTGGAATGCACAACCTCATGAATGGAAACTTCTTTTGAGAATCAAATGAATGATCTAGTACAGATAATTTAATTTTTTGTAATATTGTCCATTATTATAGAGTAAATTTGGTATGCTTCAAAATAAAAAGTACAGTTTATTAAAGAACTAACTGGAAGAAGACTACTGTAAAGGCAGAATGTGGTATATGGTTAAGAAAAACCTATATTTCTTCTCAGCTGTGTCCTGGATCTGTGATCTTCCTGAAATGGTAGAAAAATCTTACTAGCTCCTAATCTTGGAAGGTTGGGGTAAGAAAGGAACTCTTGGGAGTAAGCGTGTGGTTGGCTCACTCTTTGATTTGACAGCACTTAAATTGCTAAGTCAATTGAGCCAAACAAGCAGAATGTGACAAATATAACTTATGGGGCTGATGTCAGTTTTGTGAAAGAACAGTTATGTACATCAGTGATATTCTTATTTTTCTGCAGGCATTTTGGAGAGGAATGTATTGTATTTGGAAAGATTAGAGCAGTGCTTTTCAAAAGACTTCCTGTGGAAATGCAAATATCTTATATGTATATATGCATTATGCTAGCCACTAGTCATATGTGTAACATTTGAGTATTTAAAGTGCTAAATGCAAGTTAGGAGATATGTTTTTGATTTTTGAAAAAATTTCCTGAGTTTACATTTAAATTCAGACTAAAATGTATTCAAATTTAAAGAGCCATACGTGGCTGGTGGCAACTGTTATTCTGTTCCATAGATTTAGAAGATACGGGGTTCACTGAGATGGAGATCGCTGAGGACATCAAACATTTTATTCTGGGATGCCTCGCACTGCAAATAATCTGGTTAGTAAATGTGACATCCTTTTATTTATAGTGATGCCTCTTTCCCAGCAAGTATGTAAGTTAAAATCTTTTTGAGAAGGAAGATGTGAATTTTTAAAAATAGGAAAAAAATAAAGAAAATGCAGTTTATGAACCTGGCACCATCTCTTTCTTGGAGTGTTAGTATGGATGCTGTTTTTTTTTTTTTTTTTTTTTTTTTTTTTTTTTTTTTTTTTTTTTTTTTTTTTTTTTTTTTTTTTTTTTTTTTTTTTTTTTTTTTTCTTTTTTAAGTTCCTGGGATCAAACTCAGGATGTTGTGTTTACCAGGCAGGTGCTTATGTTACTAAGCTATCAACTCAGCCATTTTTTTTTTTTAAATATTAGTATGGGTACTCTCTCTCTCTTTTTTTTTTTTTTTCCCCCTTGGGATCATTAAATCATCCTCTAGTTCAACAGAATTGCTTTCACTTAATATCAGATAAAAGAAAATCCTTTAGCCCATCCAAAAAACCACCTTCAGGAATCAGTTAGTTTAGATATTGTGTGTCCTGGAAACCCAAATGCTAAGTATTCAATCCAAAGAAGCAATTACACTACCTCTATAATTCTGTTGTGTCTTGTTAATGTTAGCATTGAATCACTTGATGAAATTATGACATATTTTGCAACCTCAAAACACTATAGAAAAGTGCATTTATTTTCTTACCCTGCTTTACATTAGGTAGGTTGGAATAGCACGTGCTTCCTAATGTTTTTTTCATATAAATTGTACATGGAATAACAAGGTTTTTAATTTTGTGTGCATGGTACACAGAAGCCTGTGCTCTTACATCACAGTGGGGCAAGTAGGCAAGGTAACGTATGACTGGAAGAGGCTGTTCTAGTGGCTTGGGATGGTCTGGGCTCTTGCTCTGCTGAGAGCTGAGAAAAATCTTGAATTTTGTGCATCTAGGATTATTTATACACTGAAGCTGGAGAGCTGTGGTGACTTGGTGCTCATGTGGTCTAGAACAATGCTTCCTAAAATTTAATGTGCATATGAATCACCTGTACATCTTAAGTCACTCTGATTCGCAAGGCCTGGGCTTGGGCCTGCAATCTTATATTTGTAACAATCTCCCTGGAGATGCTAATGTCGGTGGACTTCATTTTGAGCAGAAAGATGCTAGGGCATGAATTTGATTTCATATGGGTTAGTATTTCATTGAAATATATATCTTCCTCCATTCCTATAAAATTTATTCTTAAATTCTCTCAACGGTGACATTGTGCTATCTGTTCAGTTAAAACTGTATAGAAACATTGATTCAAACTCTTTACTAAGGTTGGAAAAACAGCTTAATACAAGCTGATAAGATGTTGGAAGTCATGTGTTTACATTATCAGTGGAAAACAGTAACAGGTAAGGGAGGTATGCTTATAAACATGCTTATTAACTCATGCCAGTCCACTTCTGAAGATTAATCAGAGAACTGTGGAAATAAGCTTAGGCCAGGAATGAGGTGGCTGTGTTTTAGGTGTAACTCTGCCTTGATTGTCTAGCTTAATGCAGTGGAAGCATTTAATTTCCTAAAACCTTGTAGGTTTTAGGAATACTTGTCTTTCAAGCAAGCCATGGTGGCTGTAGAGTGGCCCATTCTTTCTTACTTTTCCTCTCAACACAGTATTTGTGGTGTCATAGTGGTGTGTGGTTGGCTGCTGAATGGCTAGGGAAGAACAAGCAGAACGTTGGCTTGATTCTCAGCAACAGAAGATAATACTTTTTCTGTGTGTGTATGTTTGTGTGTGGGGTGCTTTCAGGTTAGCTCGGTGGCTTAAGTGCTTGCACTGGTAATCTCAGTCAGGCATGGGGGAATGACAATTTGATCCCCAGATCCACCCTTAAGGCAGCTTGAGTCATGCCCCCCAAAAAAGATCTAGTTTTTTTTTTTTTTTTTTAATTTTAGGGAAGGGTCTACAGGGTATTCAGGGTCTCACTATTAGACTGGACTTGTAGTGATCCACCACTTTACAGCTTCCCAAGAGCTGGGATTACAGGCATGCACCACCACGCCCAGTCTTACTAGCTGTTTCAGCATGTCCCCAGGGTGGGGCAGGAAGGGCAAGAGAATGCTTATTGTGAAGAAAGATCTACTAAAAAGCAACAGAACTTCCAAGAACAGTGACACCCAAAAGGGGATGGAACAGGAGTTGTTAGCACTTGTCCTCTCACAAAAGCGTCAACCAATCATCCATGGACAAAACTACCTTTATGAGAGCAAAGTAATCTACGTAAAAGGTTACAGCACCTTGCTGGTAGAGCACAAAAACAAGAAAAGGTGTACTAGAGAGACTAAGGACACCACACACATTCATGAGGTTTTGAGCTTCAAGGATTACTCCAGTGGAGCAGGCCTCAGGCCTGCCTGCCTGCCTACAAATCTGTGTACCAGGCTAGTAGACGCAAGGAAGTTTAAAGATGAGATAAGAACTCTAAAAATGAGCCAAATAGAAATAACAGAGCTAAAGAACACAATAGCTGAACTAAAAGTAATTATGTAGAAAAGCAGAGCAAATCAGAGAGGAGAAAGACACATTAGTAGAAATTACCCTACCCAAGGGACAAAAAAGATAAAAGAATGAGTAGAGGGAAGGAAGTCTGTGGGACTTATGGAATACCACCAAGAAAATCGATGCATGCAGGCTAGGATGCCCAGAAGAAGAAGTAGGATTCAAAAATGTTTTTAAAGAAATAACAGACAATTCCTCAAATTTGGAAAAGGAGATAAAAATCCACATTCATGAAGCTCAAACAACTCCAAATAGATTAAAAACAAATATTGAGACACATTGAAATCAAATTTTCAAAGTTCAGGTAGAAAAATTTAAAATCAGCAAATGGAAATTAAATTCTCACATAATAGGAACCTTCATAACACATTTATCTATCTATCTATCTATCTATCTATCTATCTATCTATCTATCTATCTACCTATCTACCTATCTACCTATCTATCTATCTATCTATCTATCTATCTATCTATCTATCTATCTATCTATCTATCTATCTATCTATCTATGTAGGTACCCGGGAATGAACAAAGACCTTACACTTGCCAGGCAGGTACTTATTTCAATGAGCTGTCTCCCCTGCCCTCTCCATAGTATATTAATGGATTTCTCAACAGTGAACTTTCTATGCCAAAAGAGTAGGCTGATAAATTCAGTGTTTAAAGAAAAGAAGAATCTGTCAATCAAGAACACTATACCTAGCATGGCTGTCCTTCACAAATGAAGAGGAAATAAAGACTAATCAAATGAAACCCAAGAGAATTCAGACCCGCCTTATAAGAAATGCTAAAGTAACTCAAAGTAAAAAATATGTGATGTTAGCTGGGCATAGTGGCGCACGCCTGTAGTCCCAGCGCTCAGAAGGCTGAGGCAGGAGGATCAGTGAGAGTTCGAGACCAGCCTGGGCTACAAAAGTGAGCTCAAGGCCAGCCTCAACTGCATAGCGAGATCCTGTCTCAAAAAAGACAAAAAAAAAAAAAAAAAAAGTGATGTTAGCTAACAACATGAAACATAAAACTGATTGAAAGGGTAATGATATACTCAAATTCAGAATACCCTAATTCTATAGTGCTGGCATATAAGTCATTTTTAACTGTGGCATAATGTTAAAAGACACAAATATTAAAAATAATTATAGTAACAGTAACTTGTTAATGGATAAACAATATAAAAGGTATAAATTTTAGCAGTACATAAAATGTTTGGGAGGAGTTGAAGTATATAGTTTTTAATGTGTTTGAAATTAAGATATTGACAATTCAGTTTAATATTCAATATCAAAATTACAATGTATTTTAGTAAACTTCACAAACAAAATAATCCATAAAATATATCATTACAGAAAATCAAATCATGGAACAAGGTAGCATGAGAGAAATAAAGGAACTATAGAGCATCCAACAGGAGGCAATAGTTACCCCTTATATACAAATAATTACTTTAAATGTACATGGATTAAATATTTCAATAAAAATTGTAATGCCTTCATGCATAAAAGGACAACTGCATCTTCCCTAGAAGGCCCATTGGAAGCACACACATAGGCTAGACACAAAGGGATGCAAAAAAGAGATCCCATATAAATGGTTACCAACAAAGACTAGAGAGAACTGCACTTGCATGAATGAAAATAGAATTTAAGTAGAAACTCTGCAAAGAGAAAAAGGATATCACTATATAGTATTATGCAAAGGTCAATTGATCAAAAGCTATAACAGTAATAATGATGCAAGCATCCAAAATGAGAATATGTAAATACATAAAGCAAATGTGAACAGAATTAAAGGTATGAATAGGACATTGTAATATTGTTAAGAAACTTTAAATACTGAAAGATAAAACATCAACATTGGAAAGACAGGGGCTGGGGAGATAGCACAGTAGAATAAACACTTGCCTGGCAAATGCAAGGACCTGAGTTCAATCCCCTGTGCTGAAAAAAAAAAAAAAAAAGATAATACATAATACATATGGAAGATCAGTAAAGAAATAGTGACTTTGAAATTTAGCAAACATATGTAGAAAATCCCATCTGAGAGCAGCAAAATACATATCCTTCTTATATAGGAAAAGAACACTAGGCCAGTGAGAGAGCTCAGTGGACTAATTGGCTAATTGCTCGCTTAGGCAAATGCAGGGGCGGGGGTTCAATCCCTGTTACCACATGCTGCTCAGCCCAGCCCTCAGTGCACTAAGTGGGCTTCAGAAACCAGGCATGGTGGCTCAGGCCTATAACCTCAGTCCCAGGGCAAGGGGTGAAAACAGGAGTATCACTATTTCGATAACAACATGTCTCCTCCCAGGCTTTGGCTCCTCCTGGTCTCTAAACCATTTTCTAAAATGCTCCCTTGTATGTCACACACTGGCAAGAAGAGCCTGTGTTCCCATAGCCACACACAGGTCACAGTGTAGCGGGGCTTGTCTTTATTGTGAATCATTCAACTTTCTTTTTAGCTTTCAGTAGGATCTTGTAAAATCTTGTTCTTAAATTATAATTTTCCAGTTAATAATAATGTCGCTGTTTCTTATTCAGGAACATAAGCAAACAAATAAAAAAATCAAGGGTTATACTGTTGGATATTTGAACAAAGATTAGTGGGAAAGAGGGAAAGAAAGTAGTAAAGGAGGTGTAGGTGTGAGCTTTCCAGAATCCTCTCAATCTAATACTTAAGAATAAATTTTACGCACTTTCCATGGGAACTTCATTCCACTATCTGCTTATTTTTTCAGGCTAAGTGGAAGAATATGATTATTTTGGTAATTGATGTACAATTAATTAAATGTTTTATCAGTTGAAATAATGCTACATCTTTTATATTTCTCTCTATATTGCTAAAACTTTATTGACATTAGGATGCTGTTTATTTACAATAACTGCTAGATTCTTTTCAATAAAATGCTTGATAAATATCTTCCATAATACAAACTGATCAATCCATGCCTGATAAGTCTTTGACAGAGATTTTCTTTTAATGATAACACGGATTAAATTTAGAGCTTCTTTCTTTTAAGACTTCGACTGATTTCTCTTTTCCTAAATTTATTTATTTATTTATTTATTTATTTATTTATTTATTTATTTGATTCAGGGTCTTTCTATGCAGATCAGACTTGCAGCGACCCTCCTGTCTCAGTGCTAGGGTTACAAATGTGCAGCACCATGCCCGGTTTGGGCATTTGGCGTAGCACCCGATACTGGGATCAAACCCAGGTCCTTGTACTTGCCAAGCAGTTGCTTAGACCACCAAGCTATCTCCCCAGCCCCAACTTTCTCTTTTCTTTTCTTTATTTCTTTTTTTTTTCTTTTCTGTATTTAGGACAGGGTCTACAGAGTCTCCAGGGTCTCACTATGTAGATTGGATTCAATAGTGATCCTCCTGTTTTCAGCCTCCCAAGTGCTGGGATTACAGCTGCACACCATCACACCCAGTCTCAATCACCATCTCTGCCCACTGTATGAGTGGGTCTGTTGCAGTACACAGGGAATTGAACCCTGACTGCTGTTCTCTGTCTAAGCAGGTGCTTTAATCTGCTGAACTATCATGCCAACCATTCTCTTTTTTTGTTAAATAATTTTATTATATTAGCTTTAAAAGAAAATCCTCCCCCACCTATTATCAGCTTGCAGTCATGTTCCCCCCTAGCTCCAGTGCATCAGAAACTTGGGGGGGGGGTTAACTGTTTATTTTAAGTACCCCGTTAGTCTTTCTGAGGTTTGACAGCGCTGGTGTATGCTCTGAGAGTTGCTTCAGCAGAAAGTAGAGGAAATTCTAATTTTGAAAATTTATTTCCCACAGTCAATTTATTTGTTTGAACCTTGTACACAGTGCTCAATTTTTTTTTTCATGGTAGTGACCTCTGTCAGTATCATGTAGTTCCCTCTCTATACTACGATCACAGTGATCTTCTAAAACACGTTTAGCCTTATACCTTTCCTGGCAATGTCCTGTATGTGTCCCAGAAGCCAAATGGAGCCCTTGCTTATGGGAACAGTAGGCCTACCTGTTCTCCACCAATTCCTCCTAACCTTGCCAATTCTGTCTTTTCACCATCTCCTTCCTCCTTTCAGCATGTATCTCAGCCTTTAGTTTCTCTGTGTTACTTCAGTTTCCTTTGATACAATACATTGTCTTATTTTAATGTGTGTGTGCGTGTGTATGTGTGTGTGTGTGTGTGTGTGTGTGTGTGTGTGCATGTTGTGCCAGGTGCTTCATGCCTGGGATTGAACGCAGTACCCTATCTGAGCTTTACCACTGAGCTGTACCCATGGCCCTTATGCATTTTGCTCTACAACTTTATTTTATTGCTTACTTAGCCTCCTCCTATGGACTCTTCAAGATCCATTTCATAGGTCATTTTATTTCTGAAGTTTTTTTTTTTTTTGCTTTTTTCCTGTCCATCTTTCTCAGCATATTTGCCTCTCTATTTTCAGAAGGGACTACATTCATAGCTCCTTTGTAGGACTGATCACTAAAGTTTACTTTGGCAAGTGTTCAAAACCTCTGAAGGCACAGTGTGGTTTATTTGTCTGTGCATCTCCTGCTTGTGGTACTTAGTAAAATGTCCTAGAGTTGTGTACTGACTGAATGTGCCAAAGCTTGTTGCTTTTTCCTTCATGATGTAAGGCAGACAATGTCACCTGTGTATTAGAGAAGGGAACATTCTTACTCTAGCCTGTGAGCATCCCAGGCAGCAGGTTCCCTGGGGAAGGGATTGCAGGCCAATACCGGAAAATTGATCTTCTGTGGCTAACAGCAGCCCCATCCTCTACCCTGAGGCTATCTGGGCACTTCCTACTCTTATTGGCCACTTAGCTCCTGAGGGCAGGGACATGTTTCTTTTTATCTTTGTGGCCTCAGATCTTAGTTTTATTAGTTTTCTATGATAACTATAGTGCAGTTTCACACACCTAGGGAGTTAGAACACAGAAAATTTATTATCTTACATGGGTCAGAAGTTATAATTGAAGTTGAATAGGCTAAAATTAGATTGCTGACAAGGTCCAGTTCTATTTTGGAGGCTCTAGGGAAGTATCCACATTTTTTTTTTTTTTTCTGGTTTCTAGATGCTTCCTGTATTCTTTGGCTTGAACTTCCACTCATAAGAATGCTTAGATTTATTTACCTATATGGTTCACCCAGACGAATTTTCCTATCTCCAGGTTAGGTGATTTGCAACTTCAATTCCATCTATAATCTAAATCTACTTTTACCATTTATCACAAGCTACTTGCATGTTCTAGAAACCAGGACCCAGAAATTTTATTTTTTCATAGTGATAGAGGATAGACATTACTTTATCATAGTATTATGATAGGGTCTGGCTTATATTATGAGACTGAAAAACTTTGCTTAATGATTAGAGATCTCTAATGAGTGGACCCTTTCTTTGTATTCTGAAGCAATTAGAACAACTGTGCAAGCGGTGGCGATTGAAGTGAGGCTGGCGGGCGCTGAGGGAGAAATACTTGATGAAGTGGAGGATTTCAGCTTCAGATCCTGTAGCTGATTTTTCTCTTAGGGGTTGGTATGACAGCTTGCCACTAAAGTGATGCCCCTCCTACCATGAGCACCGCAAGATGTTCCGAGCTATTTATAATACTCTCTCCTTGTCTGTCATCAGAACCCGTGAATTTATTTTTAACAAAAAGTGATGGGATGTCACTCTCATGACAAGGTAGTTTTGGTGAATACAATGTGATGTAATTTCTGCGATACCTTACATTTCATAAAACTTTAGTCTTAATTCACTGGATCTACAAACTGCTTGCGGGCTTGATGAAGTGCCTAGGCATGCGGGAAGGGCTTATGCTGTGGGTGTGCTTTGGCAAAGTGGCAGTTCTCAGGCCATGGGGCTGACCTCCCATCAATAGACACAACACTGCCAGGGCTCTCAGCGGTACATCCTCAAGGGAGCAAGTTCTATCAACCACTTAAAGCAGACTCTTCCCCTATAAAACTTGCAGAGGAAAAAGCAGTCCCGATGACACTATGATTTCAGCTTCTTGTAAAACTGAGCAGAGGACCCAAGTAAGCCATAGCGATTCTCTTGGCCTGTAGAAACTGTGCAATCATAAATGCATGTTCATGGAAGGTCATTGCTTTATTCATTTTCCCTATCCATTCATCTATCGATGAAGATATAGATTGCTTCCGAGGTTCAGCCACTATACATTGTGTTGTTATAACCATACCTATGTGTCTATCATTGTGATGTGTCTGTAACTCCCTGGGAAGATAACTACAGGGGGAGCAGTTGGGTCAAATGGAATTTAGATGAACCTGAGTCATTTGTAGAAAAACGGATGCACCTTCAGTCAGTAGTGTTCAGATGAGGAATGGATAAAAAAGATATGGCATTTTTATACAATGGAGTATTACTCAGTTATAAAAAAGATCAATTCGAGGCTTTTGTAGGTAAATGGATGCAATTAGAGACTGTATTGGTAAGTGAAATAAATCAGACTCACATGTGTATTGTCTCACTAGTGTGAGAACCTGAAAGAGCAAATGTACCCTGAAAGGTACATTAGATACTAGGAAAGAGAAGGCGTTTGTTCAATGCTAAGGAAAAACTGGGATGAGGAGGGAAAAATACATAATTACATATAATTGCAGGATAATTTGGATAACTGTACTACAGAATTACTTACTTTCTGCTGGTGTGTTGAAAGGAGCAGTTAGTGTTTGTAACTTTTTTCCTTTTTAGTTTCTTATGATATTTTGGGTTTTTAGAAACCAATTTCATGTGCTTATATCTGGTAACCTAAATAACTAATTTGAAGATAACTTTATGCCACTCAGCATCTATGGTTGAATTCCTATTACTTTGTTTAGTGAAATTTTGTATTGTTTCTAATGCTGGTTTTTAATGACTATTTTGTAGTCTTTTTTTTTTTTTAAGACAATAATGTTAAGTGAAATAAATCAAACACCCAACCTGAAATATAAATACAGTGCAACATGAAAGACACGTAAGAGGAAGTGGGTAGATCTTTTTAAAGGGGAGGGGTCCAAAGAATGGAGCCAGGGAAAGGGAAGGGACTAGGAGATGACGAGAGAATCAAGGTGCTTACGCCCAGGCACTAGCTCCACAGAAGGAAGGCAGCCGTGCAGTGCTGAATGCATACCCTAATAAAAAGGAGAAACTAAAAGGAAGTGCTGTTCTAACCGACTGGATTTATGGCAACTCGTATTCGGATGCCGAACCTTCCTGCTAATGGTTTGGAAACTGTGAAAGGATGAAGGCACAAGCTGCTTTGCTTTGAGGAAAGAATTTCGGTTGTGAGTTTATTTCCAGAAAAAATGAGGAAGGGGGGAGCTGGGGAGATAGCTCCGAGGCACAAGTGCCTGCTGGGCAAGTGCAAGGTCGTGAGTTTAAACCCCGGTCCCACAAAAAAAAAAAAAAAAAAAAAAAAAAAAAAAAAAAAAAAAATGAGGAAGGGCAGTTAAAATAGGGCTTTTAAGGAACAAAGAAGAGAATTCATTGTTCTTAATTCTACTGGAATTTTTCTATCCCTCTGGAAGCATCATCTCCCTGAGAATTGAAGTTCCTATCAGGTGATTTCTGCTTTACTATTCCTCACAGCAGAACTTTGAAAGGAAGATTCTTGGAGGATTTTGAGAGTTCTTATTTCTTTTATATAAAATCAGAGAAAGGTCTCACTTGCCTAAGTCATAGCACAGATTCAGGTAAACAACCAGGAATGGAATGAATAACAGTCACTATGCTTAGCAGTTAAATTATTACAATTATGCTGAGTCTTTCTGCATATACTGCTTGATGCTTTTAAGCTATTTAAAAATTATCCATAAAATCAGTCAAAGCTCAGTTTAGATTTTTAAAATATTTATTTGAAGGAGTGATTTTAAATTCATCAATGATATTTAGGTCATAGATTTTTATACATGTAAATGGCTTTGGAGAGCCTCATCCTATCCACTCTATTCATTTCACAGATGGGATGGAGTATAAAAAAGATTAAGTGAATTTTCCCACATCAGTGCACAGCTGCTTCTTACCAGAATCCACTGTCCAAGTGTAGAGTTTTATGTTCTTCTCACAGATAAATGCAAGAATCATAACTTATAGAAAGTATTAATAGCTTACTGAGTTCATAATCCTGATTTAAACAGAACCAGATATATCTAAAGCATCCTAGACACATACTTAGCTCTCCTTACAAATCACTGCAAGAGGAGAATGTAATTCTTTAGTCCTTTAACTTTAACTTCATTGATGTCTTCTGACATTCTGAGTAATAGCCATCTTCATCTTCCTTGGGTTTGGTATTGATTATGGTCTAACACGTAGTGTCACCTTTCACAGGCCCACAGATTTCTTTCATTTGGGACCAAGAAAGTATGGGGGCTGGAATTATTGGGTAAGAATTTGGATCAGAGACAAAGGGAGCAGTTGTAGTTTGGGTCGTCAGATAGAACTTTCTGAGTGGCAGCATAAAGGGTGCAAATTTGGTGGACAGCAGGAAAAGTTGTTTGATACTTGCTTGGAAAGTGGCGGGGGTAATATTCAGTTAAAATCTCCTTCCCTAGCTAAACATAAATTTACCTAAGGTTGAAAGTACCAGACCCACTGAAATTAGTTTTTGTTTAACCCAACATTCTATTGATAAATGATGAGTCAGGAAGAGATGATTTGCCCAAGGTATGGTTTGCTTGTTGGTGGTGGCTTAGAATTTGGTAGTTCCTAAGTGTTTTAATGATTACTTCCTTCTTGTTTGTTTTTTCTTTATTTTATAACTTTGATGCTACTATGTTTTCTTTACCACTTGGTCATTAACACAACACACATAACTCACACACACACACACACACACATACACACACACACCCTTTTGCTTTGCCAATGAATTTTAGAGTTGGTGGCATTACTGATAATCATGGTAAAACCAATGGGATAATCAGCTTTCTATTTCTGGGATAGAGCATTTGGTGCCAACAACTTAAACAAGTAGCTTTAATTTTGCTAGTGGTTCTGAGATTTCACTCTGTGATCAGTAGAAGTTTCATGGTGGAAGGACGTGGTGGAGGAAAACTGCTCATGGCACCCAGGATGCAGAGAAATAAAAGGAAGAGCCCTGAAGGAAGATTTTCCCTCCAATACATGCCTTGGTAGCTCATCTCTTCCAAGCAGTCCAGACAAACTAACAGAACATTTAACTAAGAACTCAGCAATGGATCAATTTGCTAAGGCATAGAGCATTCACTCGTAACTTTTTAAAAGCTTACCTCTGAACACAGGAGCCTTTGGGGACATTTCAGATCTATACAATACCATTCTTCCCCTGGTCTCCAAAAGACCCATGTCCATCTAGTTATGCAAAATGCATTGAATCTATCTCTGAGAGTTGACAGAGTCTTAATTTCAATACTGTTGAAATTCTCCTCTGAGATACAAGGCAAACTCCTAAGTTTCTGTTAAAATGAAAAGTTAAGTTGGATATTTCCAGCAGGAAAAGGTCCTAAATGTTTCCATTTCAAAAGGAAGAATGGGATAGTAAGGAATAGGACCAAAGCAAGACTGAAAACCCGCATGGCCAACATTAAATCCATATCTGGCACCCAGGGTAGGCTGTGGTGAAATATGAGTGCAAAAAGCTCGAGCAACACTGTTCTATGGCTTTTTGGTTTCAGGTCATGTGGTCTTATGGGCTGGCTTCTCTCATTGCCCACAGCTTTCCTTAGCAGTTTCTCAGGAAACTTCTGGCATCTCCAAATATTTGAGATCTCCACTGCATCTTAAACATCATTCTCCCAGCTTCATACATTGCGCTTTCTGGAGTATAATGCTTAGCCTCCCAGTACTTCCTTCGGAATCTAGGTGGAAGCTTTCAAGGTCCCATAGGTCTTGCATGTGCATGTCTAAAAATCCAGAACCATATGGCTAATGTGAAGATTGGCTATTAGATGAAGCAGTAGTTGGGTCCCCTTGGATCAGAGCTGCAGAAGCCTCTGTATGTCTGAATGACTAAAGTTAAAGTTACTTTCCTTGGTGGTTCTAAATGAACAGAGTACTATAGAGCTCTCTTCTCAAAGAGGATCTCCTAAAGGTATTTACCCTTTGGATACTCTCCAGCTTATCATATATAGTTTCTGGCCCTTTTGAGATATTGTGAAACCAGTTTTATTACTACACAGATACAAAGTACTTTGTTTTTTAATGGCACTAATATTTTCACCAATCATACATTTTTTGACACAAATTTTGCATGTAAATCATTCTGGGGCAAAATTTAAGTCCTCTAAAATTTTCTTTTTTTCCTTTTGTTGCTAGTTCTTAATATACAACTGTTTGAAAGTGACCACCATTACCCAACCACCGCCTGAAGTTTGAGGTGTCATGAGATTTTTCTCTACCATGTTAATTAGTCCACAGCCATTGCAGTCTTCTGCAAATTATCACGACTTGTACAAAATGCAGATAAATTTCCTGCCAGTGTGTAATGCACATGGCCTCTGGTACAACTACCAAAGGAGTCCTTGTTCTTAGTCCTAAGACTATACTTTACTGTCTGCATTGTCATCATCACGTGGTCTTCAGAGCTCTGATGAGAGTCATTCAACACCATCTTCTTAAAGGATTCTAAAGCTTCTCTGGCTTGTATCTCTTAACCTTCCCAAACCCCTGTCACACACACACACACACACACACACACACACACACACACACACACACACACGCACACACACACACAAATATCAACAGCTTCTAAGCCACGTGGTGAGGTAAAGCTATATTAACAGCTCCACTCTTGGCCTTAATTTTCTGTAGTAGCAAGCTTTGCTGAAGTTGAGAGAAAATTTCTGGCACCCAAAAGTAAAAGGAGGAGAGTTTAACTTGAGTTATGGTTTTTGGCTTTTCATTTATAGTGGACTGGATTCAAGACAGAAATCTCATGGTGGAAAGGCAGATCAGAAGAAATGTTCTCACCTCATTGCATCCAAACATGTGCCTCAGGGACACACCTAATCCTATCAGGCCCCACTTTCTAATAGCACATTTAGCCACGAACTCATGCGTGTATGGGTCCCTTGATTCACAGTATACTTCGGCATGAATGATCACAGTCCAAATACCCCACTGCTAAACACAGAACATGTGGGGGACGTTCTAAATCTAGTAATAGCAACCATTAAATGCTTTGAGTGTTTATAAATTGTAAGTAAGAAGATCATTGAATATGAAGTTAGAAGAGTGAAATTCCCTTCAAGACCTGGTTTATTTTATTTATTTTTAAAGAAATTTTTATTTTATTTATTATTATTTTTTTCTTATTTCAGAACCCTTGTTTGTTTATTCACTCATTTTCATGGCCAGCTCAGCCCGCCCCGAGGGCAGGGCTGGCACAACATGTGGTGCCAGGGATCGAACCGCGGTCCCTGAAGCCACCCAAGATTCCCCAAGCAGGCGCTTTAGACCACTGAGCCATCCTGCCAGGCCCAAGACCTGGTTTATTTTAGGGAAACTAACTTTTTGGGGGTAATCTGCAGCATGCAGATAACATGTACTTAATGGTATAGCACACACATAATGGTGAGCACAGTGGACAGATGGATGGGAGCCTGCTGCTTCAAGGTTAGGATATGATTCATATATTATAATAGTTTTATTATCTTAGGGCTGCCCGTGAAAGTAACTCATACATTGCGGTGTGCTCTGTATGTATACTCATTTTGTATTATTGTTCTCACATGCTGAATATCATGGTAATGCAAGAGAAAGATTGCCCTAGATATAGTACTGGCCTTCAGTAAAGTTATATCAAAGCTAAATCTCAGAGTATAATAGGACAGCATGTACCAAGGACCAGTGAACAACAAGGAAGGTACTCAGGGAGAAGTGAAGTGACTATGGTATGGACAATGGTGGAAGATTTTACCGAGGAGCTTGGAATTCAACTGGATCATCACGGAAATGAGACAGATAGAAAGGCAGCTATAACATTTTGGACAAAGGCATGATCTAAAGGAGTAGTGTAAAAAGGGGAGACTGGGTTCCAGGGAGATAGCTCAGCAGCATAAGCACCTGCCGGGCAAGCACAAGGTCCTGAGTTCAATCCCTGATACCAAATAGATAACAAAACAGAGGCGACAGAGGAAAAATATTTATATGAGCAACATTTTTCATTGGGGAGTATTTACATCAAAGCCTAAGATTTTAGTATATTAACAGTAAGGACCCATAGGTGTAACTACTCCAAAGGGCTGGTTTAGGAAGCTTCTTTTGGCAGGGATGCATAATGGCTTGTGCAGGCAGTAAGAACTGCTTATTCTCTCTCCTCAGCACTTGTGAGAGATTTGTGCTGCTGGCCATCTAAATGACTCTGTGAGAAATACTGGAATTATGCCAGGATTTAGCTGTAATAACTTTTGAACTACTTCAGTCTCCCATGCCTGCATGGTCCTGTAAGTGCTGTACCTTACTGAATTGCACAAAATCTCAAGGCTTATTGCTTTGACTTAGTTTTTAGCTACATTATCTTAATGACTAGCAATTACATTACAGATAAACTGAAAACAAAAAGGTCATTGTTTCAAGGTTGAGTGAAGGAGATAAAATCCTGAAACTTCATAATAGTAAGGAAAAAGAGATCTATGGAATCTATTCCTTAATGAGAATGGTATTTTATTCCTGCTTTACATATTTTCTATATTTCGTACCCTCTCATTCAGCTATCTGAGTAATAACTATTTTATTACTTCTGGTGCGAGATTTTTTCTAAAGATTATTCTTCCATTCATACCACTGACATTTTTCAGCTTTTTAGCCAGAATAGCGACATAAGAAAGAACTTGGTTGTGTTCCTGGTACTCATTCGTATGAAAAAGTATTATGGTATTTGAATGAATAAGTAAGTGATATTTTCATATTTGATGCTATGAGTTTAAAAGCTATAGTCAAGAATACATTATCTGTATTCTTAACTTTCTTCTTTCATGAGTACACTAGTTACCAATCCAGGATCAAATTGGAAAAAATATACGAATGTGCTTTCAATCACCAAAGTGACAAATGAATATAAACATAATAAGGAAAGAATAGAATTATTCAGTGAGATTTTATTTCTATTCAACTGAAAAAATAGAATGAGACAAAGTGCTTAATTTTCTGTATAATTATAGTGTATTCTCAGTTGGAGAATATTGCTCTATGATTCATATAATTTCCCTCCTCTGTTTTAGAATTCATAGATCTTTGGCTTGGAGTTAAGAAGTGACACCTTCACAAAGACAGGGAACTTTTGAAATAAGAAAAGCATGAAATGTATTTAAACTCATATAAACTTCTTTCTATTATATATTGCTTTAATTTTTCTCCTAAAGTTGATCATTCTTTCTCATCAATTTATATACCCCAGTCTCTTAGTTACCTCTTTGAAAAGTGAGTTTGAAGCTACTAATTCTTTTTTCAAAGAATGTTATTAGGAAAAAAAGTAGTTAAATAATCATGAATATTTTATAATGTCAAAGTACTTTCCATTTTAATAATAAACAGCTGAATTCATTTTATTTTCCCCCTTATGAAATGTTCTTCCAGTGGGAAACATACCTAAATATCATATTGAAGCATATGGGAGAAGAGATGATTATAATGGATTATTACGTTCTGATGATAGGTTGACCTTGTATAAGTCATTGAACTTCTCCTACTACTGTATAATTGGACCTATTGTGAGGATTCACATAGTGATATAGTCGCAATTCTACTGTGTTTATCTCCACAGGTCTCAAATACTTGCCATAGACTTCAATATTCCTTTACCAATAAAATGTGGAAAACAGAAATTTAAAAAGTGTTTTCACTGTATCTTTTGCACCATGATTTGGCATCGTAGATGGGATCAGCCATCTCAGACGAAGAGAGAGAAATAGTCGTATCACATCTTTGAATGCTGGCACAACTTGGTGTAACTTGGCCTTGACATGAAGATCTGATCCCCTGTGTTGAGTGTGTGCCTCCCTTGCCCCACGTTGCTCCTTGCAGGTACTTCTGTGGCCATGTATGTCTGTGGTTCTTTTATCATGAACATGATGGGAGCAGCAGAGTAAGAATCTCAGGCATTCCACATCTACTGAATAGAGAAAACACAGCCTGAGGAGGTTTCTGGGCTTTATCCTTATCAGTCCTGACATTATTGAGGAACCCTAAGTCAAGTGCTTTTGAACTATTAAGTAAGATTGACAGGTAACATTAATTGAGGATCTAATTTCCATGAAAATCTGCTGACTAAACTTTTTAGGTTTTATTGATTATATTTGTAATATCTCCTAGTGAGAAAAATTAGGATCATACTCCTTTACTTTCTTTACATGTCAGAGGATGATTCTGATATTATCATACAAATAACTGCAGGATAGTCCAGGGAGAAGAAGCTCAGCAAAGCAGTCAGTAATGTCAATAATTAAAAAAATGTGCCAGAACTACAATTCATGATAGTGGAAATCAGAAGTATCTAGTTAGATTCCAGGAAGAAAGGGAAAAATATTCATTTTTACTAAAACAAAAATTTAACCTTGGGCGTCCCATGTGGGGGAACCTTTTCTGAACTTCGTAGTTCTTTTGCTTGAGTTCTTGGCAATTGTATTGGTCAGCTGGGACTTAAATATCTGCCACTTACACCTCAAGGAAGGGAGGCTTAGCTTAACTTAGCTTATAGTTTCAGACAGCTGAATTTATGTTTTTTTTTTTTTTTTTTTTTTTTTTTTTTTTTTTTTTTTTTTTTTTTTTTTTTTTTTTTTTTTTTTTTTTTAATGGATCCAAGGGAGAAATGGCATTGTGGAAAGAGGTGATGGAGGAAAGCCTCTTAAATATATGATAGCCAGGAAGGAGAGAGAAAGGCAGCGTGAGAGGTAAACCCTACAAACACAGGGTATATCTCTATTTGTGCTTAGGAGCACATTCAACTAGGAACTCATCATTGGATTAACCCAAATGCCCCACCTCTGAATTCATGAGATTGCTCAGGATATTTTATTTAAAGGAAGCAAAGTTTCATTTATCTCAGTTTGTGGATGTTTCAGTCTATACATTGTTGGCTCATTGGCAGAGTGGCATACGGCACGGGGCAATAGTTCATGGCAGTAGAAAATAGTAAAAACAGCAAGAGCTAAAAGGGAGAAAGGCTTGCAGGATATTTTAGAATTAAACCATAAAATCCTACCCCTGACCCCCAAAGCTTCCATGTCCACCTCATTATGCAAAATGAATTTAGTCTAAATCTAAGAGTTGACAGAATCTTAACAGTTTCAGTATTAATCAAAAGTTCATGTCTCAAATCTCTGAGACTCAAGGAAGACGCTTAGCTGTTGAGCTGCTACAAATAAGAAAGAAAGTTAAATACTTCCAAAACACAATGGTACAGGGTAAATGGGATGCTAATATAGAAAGGAGTTGCATCAATACAATACTGAAAACCAGAAGGGCAAAAATTAAGTCTTGTAGCTTCATTTTTTTCTTGGCAAATGTTTCAGGTTTCTGCACTCTCCAATCTCTTTGAGTCTCCACTGCACCTTAGTCTTCACTCTTATGACTTCACACATTACCCTCTTCTGAGATCATGAAAAGCAGTGTGACCATGTCACACCATATTAACTGGCTTCCCAGGTCTTCCTTTAAAATACGGGTGGAAGCTGCCATGGCCCTTTAATGCTTGCATTCTGAGTGCCTGAACAACCAGCACCATGTGGATAGTGCTATGTTTTGGTAGTCAGAGCAGTATTTCAGTGGTCTCTGAGTCTTGAATAACAACTCTGCCCTAGGTAAGTCCGAACGAGCAGTGCACTCAGACTCTGCTCAGAGTAAAGTTTATCAAAGCAATCTACGCATTTATAACCTTGAGCCAGTGGTGGATTTCATCTGGCCATATCATGAGATGCTTTAAGGCATTTTTTTTCTAATTGTCCTTGTGCAAAGTATTGTCTTATTTTTAAGCCAATGTCTTAGTTACTCTTCTTTCATTGGTGAAATAATTACCTGACACTCAAAATGAAGGAAGGAAAGGCTTATTTAATTTAGCTCAGTTATTGGCGATTTCAGTCCATGCTCAGCTTGCTCCAAGGCAGACTGGCACATGGCAGAGAGCAGCAGTTCATGGCAGCAGAATGGCAACAACTGAGAAAGTCTGTCTCTCTTATATTGCATTCAGGCTCTCTGCTCAGGCTGGGCACCACACTCATACCAATAATCCCAGCAGTATGAAGACACATAATCCAGTGGATTATGAGTTGGTCTCAATCTCTAGAAATTCCCACCCAATGATTGCATGAGGCATTGTCTGTGTGTGTGTGGGGGGGCAACTAGACACAAACCATAAAAGCCAATAATCTTTTTAGAAATTACAACTTCTATGGTCAAACTTTACCTGTATTACCTTTCTTGCCACATTGAAAATTTTCTACCTTTTCGTTTTGCTTTTTCTTCTGATCATTATAGTAGATATTACTAAAAATCATCAGTACCTATGGAACTGCTTGAATATTGTATTCCTTGAAATTCTTCCATGAGGTTAATCTGTCTGATATAAATTGAGCATTATATAAAGATATAAAACATGAGATAATGCATACAAGTTGTTTACCAGGATGTAACAGGAATGGCTCTTTTTCTATTCCCAAGCATCTTCATTCCCATATGAAGCCTCATGAGCCTGGATTTACTACGTTCATGCAAATCAATGTTTTAGGCGTCTGAGCTCTGAACAGAAATGCCCATAAAGCTCTGCTTACAACGTTCTAGTGCTTTGCTAGACCACATTACCAAAGCTTTGTGAATTCTTCCTGCAAAGCAGTTCCATAGGCTTCTGAACCATATGATATAGTCACAACAGCAATCTCACATCTCCGGTATTTATTTTGTATATCATCCAGCCTTTTTGTCACTATGACAAACTAACTGATACAACACAAGGGGGAGAGGCTAATTTTGCTTCATGCTTTAGAGGTTTCAGTTCATGTTCAGCCAGTGCTAAAGCAGAGAGGGAATGAGGTCAGAAGGAGAGAGGGGGGGAGACAGAGACAGAGAGAGACAGAGACAGAGAGACCGAGAGAGACAGAGAGAGACAGAGAGAGAGAGACAGAGACAGAGAGATACAGAGAGAGACAGAGACAGAGAGAGACAGAGAGAGCGAGAGAGAGACAGAGAGATAGAGAGGTAGGAAGAGAGAGGGAGGGTACCCCTCCAAATGATGGGTCCAGTAATCCACCTTCTTCAACCAGGTTCCACTTCCTAATGGCACATTCAGCATCAATGAATGAATGACTTTTCAACCCAATCACTTTCAAAACCCTGCCGCTGAACACATGAGACTTTGGGGGAATATGTTAGATCTGAACCATAACAGCCAAAAGAGAGAAAACAATATGTCATATAGAATTTCTGAAAGACAAAAGAAAATATAAATGTAAGTTTAAATATGCTTTTCTTATTTTTCTTTCTGCTGTATTTTGCTTTTTGGTAGGAATTTTTCCTGTTTAGGTACTTTGTGAAGATGAGTTCCCCCAAAACAAGTGATTATTCCAAAGTTCTTGCTTGGAGAACAGAAACACAGGTGGTATAGGAAGTCCTATAGCAATAACGTTAAGGATCCACTGGATTGAGAGTAAATCAGAAGATCTGCAGTTCTTTTTTTTTTTTTTTTTTTTTTTTTTTTTTTTTTTTTTTTGCCTTTTTGAGACAGGGTCTCACTATGCAGTTGAGGCTGGCCTTGAGCTCAGTTTTGTAGCCCAGGCTGGTCTCGAACTCGCACCGATCCTCCTGCCTCAGCCTCCCGAGTGCTGGGATTACAGGCGTGAGCCACCACGCCTGGCAGATCTGCAGTTCTAACAAGCTAGTAATTAATATGTTTTTAATATAAAGTGTTGGATTAAGTTAGATAAGCAAAAACATGACATACCAAGATTTTGAGCTCAAAGCAATCTCAAAGCATTCTCCCTAAATTGTTTTCTGTGTTGATAGAAGTTGATGCATATTTAAACATTTTAAATTTGTATTTAGTTTAGATTTCTCAGCTTCTGTGTAGCCTGTGGCTGCTGAAAACCTACCACGAGTATTTATAATGTATAACAGCAAATGTCCCTTAGCTTGCATATCATCTGTCTCATATAAATTAGACAGTGCAGATGGCTGCCACGTCAAGGCTGGCTGAGGAAGTTGATTATAAATACTTAAATGTCAACACAAAGTTGGGTACCTTTCCCCATCAGTGATTCCACATATACTTGTCTGGCAGCTTCCTTAGAAATCTTCTTGAAACTTTTTTCGTCAGACCCACACTGATTCTCAAATTCTCCATCATGAAGGAAGGAAAGTAGGGTAAAGACTACAGATTTCGGTTTTTTTTTTTTTTTTTTTTTTTTCTGATACCTCCCATACAAAATTATCTTTTTAGTTTAAAACACAATTAGAAAAAGAGCAAAGCCAAGACTGAAGTAGAGGGTGGCTCTTAGGGACTAGTCTGCCTTCCTCTTTCACACTGTCCCAGATTTCAGTAGTCTTTCAAATGTTTTTTACTCAACAGAGTTGGCACAGCTCTGGGGCCTGAGTTTTGCCTTGTCTGCATTTTTCAGTTGATCTTAGCCAAAAGGCCAAGAAGCAATCCTGCTCTGAACTCTTATGTTAAGATTCTACTCCACCCGACTAGGAGTAGTCTGAATTGTATCCTTCTCTTTTAGGTGCATTTGAAGTAGCTATATGTCTCAACCTGGAGTTATGAGCTGAGTGAATGTCAAGGGCGTGTTGTGTATCTCTTCTATATCTATACTGTAGGTCTTCAACAAATATAGCTGGATGCTGGTTACTGTCGAAGAGAAAGTCTTCAACGACACAGGCTTATAATTCTTAATGCATTTGGTAAACAAGAGAAACCTTTAATGACATAAATGTACTAAAGAAGAGATGTATCAAAAAAGGAAGAAGCACCTCTCAGATTCCAACAGAACCAATTCGTCTTTTCAGTTTTATTCCTCAACTGTATTTTCTCTTTCTGTAGGTAGCAAGCACGTTGTTGGCTCAGACATGATTCTTTCATCTACAATCAACTATTATAAATCAGGAAAAACAAAATTATGTAAGTTCTGAGAAGGAAATGAGCAGTAGTAACTGGCTCAGTACTCTTTTGTTAGAGGATTAAAGCATTAATCATCTTATTATATGTTATTTCGAGCCTTGCTAAAGTTATTAGAGGTCAATAGGAATTAGTTCCAATTAAAGAAATTTGGAAGTTTCATTCTTATATCGCCCGCTGTTTTGGGTTGAAAGAAGACAGATGATGATAACATGGTCCTGATAATCTAATTGCAGCTTCTTTCCATTTCTGCTAAGAAATTGCTGAAAAGGTCATTGCAGATTTAAAAAAAAATTAAGAGCTTCTTTGTCAGAGAATATCACTAATGCATATTATTACTATTTTAGATTATCAAGAAAACCTAAAGACAGACAATTTAATACTTGCTATTTAATTGCATTAGTGACATTTGCTAATAACATAAGGAAGCTACCCACTGTGGTGGTGAGTTTCAAATTATAAAGTTTAGCATTTTGAAAGGGGATGACAGCACTATATATCATACACATAAGAAGAATGAGAATCAATAAACATGTCAATTAAAAAATGAAAAAACCTGAACTAGTCCCCAGTAATTTTGTTAGGAAAGACCAAATGTAATGGGACACCAACAGTTATTTCTTGACAGCCTGCCCAACAGGCTGCTTTGAAGAATGGCTACAGTTCATGTTTAAAAAGTTAGGAGAGTCTCAACAGACTGAAACTGGCAGGTAAACTAATTCTGCAAAGTGGTAAGCATGGGTAGGTTAATTGCAGAAGCCCAGGGTAGCTCTCTTCAGAGCTATGCTTCCATACCTGATGCACTCATTTGAAAAATATTTAGTATTCTTATAGGCTTTCGAGGACTACTTGGTATGATTAAGAAAATATTGGATAAATCTTCACCTTTTGGCACACATTTCAATTATTCCTCAAACATAAGTCAGGTGAGTTGAAAGCTCGGTGTCTCATTACCAGCTGTTGGGCTTATTTGTGCATATGATTAAAATATTTGGTGGCCAGCTTATTTTTTATTTGGAAACAGAAGAAAGAGGACTACATTTGGAAACTTCTGTGCATGCCAGCATGGGACTTAGGCTGACAGTGATTCAAGTCTACAGTGGAGATACATCTCTTTTATTGTGTAAAGTGGGTTTTTACAAGCATACATTTAAAAAACTTGGGTTGTATTTTAGATTATGAAGGTATAGATATTTTATCCCACTGACACAGGCTTTCTAGCTTCCAGCACTGACCTTTGGGCCTTCCCAGTGCAGATCTGAGAAACAGACTCGCATGAAACATTGTCATGACTTGTAGTCCTTCAGTTAGACTTGTGTGGGGTTTTATCCTGCCCTCTTTTGTTCTTGACTATTTGAGTGACTCCCATAAATAATCCTATGAATTATGTGTCTTATATTAAGTTGCTTAGCTTACAATTGAGGGCTTCTTAACTATACTCAAACTCCTAGATCTGAACTCTAGTACTGAAAAATAGTATATGAAGATCACGATTTAAATACCAGACAGAATTTTGAGGGCACATCCTTCATTTCCTTGTGGTCTCCTTTCTCTCCTAAATAAATGAATGGTGTGTCTGGCCCCTCCTTCTCCAAGATAATTTGAGTTTTCTGGTGTGGTTTATATCTAAATGCCCCCTAAAAGCCCCATGCACCTATAGATGGACATTTTGGACAGTTATTGGATTATGAAGGATTATAGATAACTTGCTGTCAGGCACTGGAGTCTTGCGACAGAGGTGGGTCTCTGAGGGCAGCTGGAGGTTTTATCTGCCTCCCTAAGTCTTCCCTCTATTCTCTCTGCTTCTTTAGTACCATGCCCTGAGAAGCTTCTCCAAAAGGCCCTTGTGACATGCTGTCCTGCCTTGGAACTGGCTGCCTATGAACTGAAACCTCTACACTGAGAGCCAAAATAAACTTGTCCTTCCTTGAGTACTAGCTATAGGCTATTCTGTATCAGCAATGAGGAAAGTGATGAAGATGTGTCCCTATTGGTTTGAATGCCTTGGTTAGTCATGTCTGTTTTACAGTTGAGAAATTCAAGAGAGACGGGCTGGATGTGGTCACGAGGGCATAAAGAAAGATCTCTAAAGAAGGGTTACTTGAATTCTGGGACTTGTTCAGAAAAGAATGTTGTGGCAGTTTCTTATCAGGGGCATGTTAGCAATCAAACTACTTTTGCCTTAGGCTCTGTCAAATAAAGCTATTTGATATAGCATTAGATGCCATCAGGCTAGAAAAAAAGTTAACCATCATGAAAAATGTGTATGTATCATTATTGTTGAGATTAGATCTTTGAAAACTCAGGAAAGGCAAAGGAGAAAGAGAAAAAGCAGACACAGTGGCAAAAAAAAAAAGAAAAAAAAAAGAAAAAAGAAACTGCAGGGTAGCAGCTGGTGCTCAGAGAGTCCTAGGCAAGGGTGTGGATATTCATATAATCATGTGTAGATGAACATTGGAAATTTGGGGTGGCTGAGAGGAAGTGTGATGTGAGGTAAGAGAGTCAAAAGCAGGAACAAGGACTGTATCATCCTGGAAGAGGATGAGAAGGTAGCAGAAAACAGTAAGGACAAAGAGAAAGGTCTACGTAAGTCAAAGAATGAACAATGAATAGAAGCCCAGGAAGAAGAGATTTCTAAGTAGGGAACAGTTAATAAAGGGTAAAGTAAGATGGATTTTTTTAAAAACTTGGTTTGACAAGAACTCTTTAGTGATTGGGTTCAGCTGAACCTCTGTGAAATGGTGGGGACAGGGACCTAGCTAGAGCAGGTAGAATGGTGAGAGGGATGGGAAAAAGGAATCTTTAAAACAAACCTACACTTTTACCCCGAATCTAGATTTTAAAAAGAAGAGATGTCTGTACTGGAGAGGCTTCAAAGATCAAAGGAAAGACATGAGCACTGGGGAAGATATTGCAGGGGATAGAGAGGCAGGAGACAGGGCATCGCTGGCTGGTGGCAAACAAGATGTAACCTGTCAATTACAAGGACTTGGAAAAAGGCTGGTGGGATTGCTCAGCAGATGAAGCACCTGCTAAGGCAAACACAGGGACCAGGGTGGGGTCCCTGGCACCGCATGCCACACAGGCCCTGCCCCTGGGCATATGAAGCTGGTCACTGAGTCCCGGCATGATGGCATATGCCTGTAATCCCGATGCTGGATAGGCTGAAAACAGGAGGATCACTATGAGTCTGAGATGCACAGTGAGACCCTGTACCAAATACATAAGTTAAAACAACAACAAAAGGATTTGAGAAAAAAAAAAAGATCTTGAAAGAAGTTGATCACCAGGATGTGACCCAGCAGTCATGGCTAGGACATGTGAGCAGAGCAACTTCCAATGGACCAGGCCTAAGAGAATCTAAAAGAAGACAGCCATTGACTTCGCTGTCATCTTCCTGTTCTGCTGTCTTCCTATTTCTGCAGCAGCCCATCTTGCTTGTGGTACACCTCTCTTCTTGCTCTTCTCTTTCCTTCACATTTTTCTTTTCTTTCCTTATTTGAAATAAAAGTTACATCATCTCTCTGTTGGTTGTTCTGACCAATTCTTCAGGAGAGACAGAGTCAGGAAGCACCAAACACAGCCCCACCCAGCAAAAGTAGGAAATAAAATGTAGGAGGAAGGAATGGGCTGATAGATCTAGATTCCAGAGAAGATGGGGGAAATTAGAATCAGAGTTTTCTGGACCTAAAAACTGGAAATTTAAGTATTTAAGATATGAAGGTAAGGAGCACATATACGTGACTTAAAAATTCTGTTATTCTTCAGTGTCATTATAGGACATGTACAATATATATTGTGAATGTAAAAAGCAGACTAATAAATAGTACATTTGGTAGGCCAGGTGATGTAGATTTCGTATGAGTATATTAATGATGACCCTCTGAAACTACACATTATGTGGTTCTCTAGGTGATAGTCCCTGGCACATGCAACTATCTCAAATCACCTTTTCTTAAAGATTTTTCAAGATTTGCTGTATTTCATATATATATATATATATATATATATATATATATATATATATATGTATATTTTTTTTTGTATTCACAAGAATGAGTTTGTGATCATTTTAACTTCCCACTCATATATCTACTTAAGTTTACTGTGCCAATCAGACTGATAGATGAGATTTCTGCTTTGCTTAATAGCTATATTTTTAAATTAGGCATTAACAAAGTGGCCTTCCGGTGGTCATTTTGTTCTTTATTGTCACTTGAACAGAGCACATTGGCATGGTGACTTGAGTTTCTTTCCTGATGGTTGTGACTCTCAGAAGTGAATATATTATGTTTCTTGTGTATAATATCAGTCATCGCATACTTGATTAATGAAAGTCCGCCCCTCAAAGTCAGTGTGCTAACCCAATCATCTTTCTCATACTGTCCCTGCCAGCTAAAGGCCAGCTCCTAGACTGTGGCGAATTCATTAAGTATGATGTTAGTTTACGCAGGCTCATTGCAGGCAGTGACCTTGCCTTCTCTGGTTGGTGTCCATTATTATGTGGTCCATCTTCAGTTGAAATGAAGTGGTTTGATGGTCTCAGGCTTTTCTGTAGAAAAAAAAAAAAAAAAAGAAAAAAACACATGTGCATGAGGGAGTATAAAATAGTAGTTGAAGTGAATGAGGAGGATGTGAAAAGCCCTGTTAAGGGTGCACCTATGTTGTCCGCATTCGCCAAGGACTATTCTGGTTTCTGTATTCTACCTCCCAAGAATGCCTTCAGTTCTAGGCCATTAGAGACCATTGGTTATGTTATATGTAGTGGACTTTGGAGAAAAGAAAATTCATAGAAAATAAGTCTAGGATTGGTGATTTAGTAGAAAGGTTTTCTATAGCCAAAGAATTGATTGACAAAGATGAGTGCTCAGTTTACAAATTGGTCACAGGGCACTTACGGAAGAAGGATTCTGAATGGAGAATGTTGAGATGGTTGAAGGATGTAGATGACTTAGGCAAGACAAGAGGTGTGTTTAGGACAGCTGCATGTCTGGGTCCCAACTTAGTTCTGACATTCCTGGGCTACAAAGAGAACACAGAAACAGACTGTCCTTTGTAGAATCTTATCTATTAATAAATCAAAGTGTGGAATAGACCAGAGGTAAGAAAACTTAGGCAGGCAAATGTGCAGAAAACCTCCAAGCAAGAACACCAACTGCTACAGGAGGCTATTCACGTTACCTTTTAAGAATGAGCAGAATGCTACCTGATTGGAACTTGAAGGGACCTCACCACTGTCCAGTTGTTCCCTTTACCACTAGAGAAGGTTTGTTGAGAGTTTGCCTATATTGTAATGAAGAAAAATAATGACACAATCACCAAATGCTAAGTTTCATTGGCTTAGAAGACAACCACAATGCAAAGTGTCAGCCAGGTTCTTGTAAGTGTCCTAGCAATATGGCTCCAAATTTACCATTCTGAAATACTGTTGAACATTATAAAATTGAGGAAGAACAAGAATGAGTGTACAACACAACCTAAATTTATACCAACCATGTGGTTATTAATAAGAGTGATCAGTATTTCAGTGAGTATACTCATTTAATACTGAAAAATCTTAAGGTTATTGTATATAAAAGAGTTGGGTTGTTATTAAATATGATATAACTGAACACTAATATTTAGGTACTATAGGGCAGAAATCAACAATCCATGTGGCTTTCATGAGTTGATCAAGTATTGTGGGCAGAATGTTTTCCTTCTGCTCTTATCCCCCAAGAGATATCCATATCTTAATTATCAGAACCTATAACTATGTTGTTCTGTGGCCATGCTGGATGGATGTTGCTACTCAGTTATCCTGAGTTACCTGTGTGGATCTTATAAATCACGAGTCTCCTTAAAATGTGGCCATGGGTGGTACATTAGTCACTGTCAACAGGATATGAAGTGATATAAACTGGCTTTGATGATAGAAGAAAACTACAACTAAGGAACACAGGAAGACTCTAGCAACTGGAAAATGCAAGACAAAGGGGTCTCTCCCTCGTGTCTCCCGGCTTTCCTTCAGAAGGAATGCAGTCCCTCTGACATCTTGTTTTTAACCCAGCAAGACACATTTCAGACTCTGGATCTTCAGAACTACGTGACAAACAAATTCATGCTGTTTTGAGCCACTAAATTGTTATTTGTTAAAGCATCAATGGGAAATTATTACAGCAAATAACACAAAGGTGAAGGAAAGTCAGAGAGGTGACATGGAGTGGTGGCTACCAGGGCAGCCAGGAGAGTGCCTGCCTAAGGAACAGTTCCTGCTCAGCTATAACCAACATTTCTTTGAGAGAGAATAAAGGCTCAAAAGTATTAAATTTCCTCAGTTTTCAAAATAAAGTGGAAAAGATCTAGAATTCTATGTAAAAGCTATGTTATGGTTTGGGTCTAGATGTCTCCACAAAGCCTCATGCAGTCACAGGGTGGGTATCTAGAGTTTTTGATTGATTCATGGTCCAATGCTGGGATTATGGGCATGAGAGCCCAGCTGCCCTAGGGAGGGCAGCCTGCATACAATATAAGGGAGGGAAAGGGGCTTGCTCTGGCTGCTTCTCTCCTTTTGCTTTTTACCACCACCATGAGCTGTTCCCTCTACCACATGCCACCTGGCCTTGGAGCCAGTGTGAGATAGACTAAAACTTCTAGAAACTGTGAGCTGGATAAAACTTCCCTTTCTTAATCTTGGACATCAGGTACTTTGTCTCAGCAATGAGAGAAAAGTAACCATGACAAGTTACTATTATATTATTATTATTATTATTATTATTAATTTGTATTTAGTACAGGGTCTACAGTTTCCCTCTGCAGACTGGACTCATAGTGACCCACCTGTGTTCAGCCTCGGAAGTGCTGGGATTACAGATGTGTGCCACCGTGCCCAGTCTCAATTGCTATCTCAGTGTGCCCTGGGGGTGGGGCCAGAATGGCACACTGGGGATTGAACCCAGGCTGCTGTGCTTTGCTTGAGCAGGTATGTTAGTCTGCTGAGCTATCTATCTGGCCAGCCCTGACAAGTTACTATTTTAGTTGTTTGGCCTTATTTAAAATAATAAAAACAAACTTATGCATGTATATAAATAGAAGGTCTTGAAATTATTCATCACAGTATTTTTTGTAATGACAGAATGAGTAAAAAAAATGAACATCTTGGGGCCACAGAGATAGCTCCATGGCATAAGTGCCTGCCTGGCACGTGTGAGGTTGTGAGTTCGAACTCTGGTCTCAAAAAAAAAAGCTTCTATCAAATACAGACATAAGTAAACACATGAAAATTTATCTGACCAAAATGAACAAATGCAATAAATATATTAAGATTTAAATCAATTGATATATGTAGCATAATACCTATTTGTTAGTATAAAATACACCACATATTTTTTTGGGGGGATACTAATATGGCGTTGTGAAGGTGAATTATAACACATTAATTAGATTAAAATGAGCAAGCATAAAAGGATTAAAGAGAGGAATGATCTCAGGTGACTCAAGGATGACAAAAAGCCTGGAAGGAAGATGGGATGCTAATAGTGAATAGTGGGCCTGCGACTGGACTGAAGACCACCATCTCCTACGTCCTGAGGTTCCGCACCCAATTTGGGTTGGCCATTGTGCAAGCCAGAGAAAGACTGTGAGACCTCTTGATGTCCGGTTCAGATGTAGAGAGAGCCAGGACCAAGACTAGTCATATTTTCACAAGCTTTATGGAAGATAGAGTAAGAAAGACATGTGAGTGACCACATACGAAAAGAAATAGTAACAGTTTATTTAATAGAAAGGGAATAACATTCATTCATTCAACATCCATTCAAACACATATTAAGCATCTGCTATGATCCTAACAGCTTGCTTAATCAGTGCCTAGGTAGTACAGGACAATACTGTAAAAAGTAAGGGTTTGCCTAATTTTGTTTTTTATTGTTACCTAGTCTTCACTCCCAAAATAGGTCCGATAGTAGTGGCTTGTGAGCCTTTGTGAGCCTGTTGGTATAAAGGATATCATTGCTCTTTTTTTTTTTTCTTTCTTTTTTTTTTTTTGTGGGACCAGGGTTCGAACTCACGACCTTGCACTTGCCCAGCAGGCACTTGTGCCTTGGAGCTATCTCCCCAGCCCCTAAGAGATTTTTTTTTTTTGTCTTTTTGAGACAGGGTCTCACTATGCAGTTCAGGCTGGCTTTGAACTCACTTTTGTGGCCCAGGCTGGTCTCGAACTCACACTGATCCTGCTGCCTCAGCCTTCCAGGTGCTGGGATTACAGGCATGCGCCACCATGCCCGGCTATTGCTCTTTTAATCCATGTAGGACGGTTATGAGAATATAAATTAGAAAGTTCTTGCAAAATGTTTGACAGATGAAGGACACCCTCATTTTCCTCTTGGCGTGTTTATCCTTCTATCTTGCTTTCCTCTAACTTGCCACTGCCACTCTATAGCCAAGGCCCAGTGCCAGCAGAGGCTCAGGCTCTCTTTCCTTTTCCACTTTTATCTGGCTTGTGATTCAGGCAAAAGAGGGAGTCCTAAAATACAGCTATTTTTAGTAAGTTATAAGTTTGTAGGCTATTAGATTTGGAAGCATTTGAATGTCTCCCTCAATCCTGTGTGCGCTGCAGGAATTGCAGGAGGCTCCTCTTGGTCTCACACTTTGTATCTGTTTCTATCATTTCCATTACATTTTTCTAGCTTGTCTACTGTGGTGAGGATGTGGTATTAGCTTCCCTTTTTTCTAGACAGTTCCTTTGTTCATGCTTCACCAAATTGCTAATGATACTCTTCTCTATGGACACTTACAAAGATTCATTTGTGCGAAAAAGTTTCCTGGAATGAAAGTATTTGTGTTGTGATGTTTCCCAGAAAAAAGAACAAAACAAACAAGCAAAAAACTACTGGTAATAGGCTTCACAATGTCTATATAATTCCCACTGACACACATCTGTTCCATAAAGAGACTGCTCCTTCAAATTAGTGGAATTTTTAAGGACAGCTCATTAAAGAAAGCGTGAAAATCAAATTGGAGGGCAAGTTTTCACTTTGGAGCCAAATACCTGCAGTGTAATAAAACAATCTATATATTGAGATTGATTAATTCACGTTGATAATTTTAAAATATATGTTTCTGATGAAATGAAATATCTACCTTAAAGTTATAAAGAGATGGCTTTGTTTCATCATGGATTTCTTGAGTAATTTTGGTGTTAAAGCAATAGACGATTAGAGGAGGATGTTAGCTATAAACTGAAGCTGTTCCCTAGGGGGAATACATTTTTGCAATAACTCCTGCTCAACCAAGTTCTCTACAAACCAACAAAGAATGGAATTCCACGTATTTACTTTTTATTGTGTGAAAATTGCTATTGCATTTCAAGTGTTATAGATGTTTGGGGAAGAAGAATGGGACATTATTAGAAACGTATCTCTGGGGCATAATCTACATTACTGGAAGGAAATGGAAGAAATGACTTTATACTAAAAAGCAGTGTCTGAGAAATAGTATCAGTAACATGCTACTAAAAACCAAAAGCTGGACTGATTAGAATCAGTGGGAGTTTGGCTACATAAATGCTGCATTATTAGAACTTGCAGAAAGAAGGGAAACAGGAAGTAACTATATTACTAGGGTAGGCTGTACTCACTAGAAAGGAGTTGCATTTCAAGGAATCTATTAAAGGGGAAAAAAGCAATAACAAAGTTCCCTGCAGAGTTGTCACACATCCACTTATTTTTCTAAAGGACTCACTGTGCTTTACACTTTACAAGGTGTAACTGCGACTCATGGGCTTGTAAAGTTTTCAGCTGATAAATGTTATAAAGAGAAGAAAAATTACTAAAATTTTGACTTGCTTATGGACGTAAAAAGTTGAAGGTAAAGTTAGAACCTGAACCTAAGTTTTCTTTTTATGAAAATTCTTTTATTTCCAAGTGTGCTTTTTAAAATACTTTTTTTTAGTAGCTGTGAATTATTATGTCAAAAAACCTTTGAATTATTCTACTGTTGGCCTTTCTGTGTTCTGACAATACAAATTGTTTTTAATCTCAAAAGACTTGGAAGGAAAGAGAAATTAACCAAAGTAATTAAGCCAATAAAAATGTATTTAATTTTTTAGATCATACCTTTTCAAGTTGAGCTAATTAAAACTATTTTTGTTATTTAAATTAGTTTTCTTGAAATTATGAAAAGTAAATCATATGCCTAATAAAAAACTTGAGGAGTACCTAATTGGCTTAAAATAGGAACTAAAAATATCTCTTTCCTTAGCTTGTAGACTCACTCCACAGATACTAACTATTCATTTCCTTTTGTATGCCTCAAGAAAAATTTTAAGTGAAAGATATTTTAGTAGCAGGAAATGGGAGAAAAGGCCTCATGCTGAAAAAGCAATTAAACAAATATTATCTGGTGGTGTATGTGCTTTGCTTATTCCCTTACTTTTTGATCACAAATTGAACAGTTATATATGCAGTCTTTTGTATCTTTTCTTTTTTTATTTGCTAGAGTGTCTTGGTCATCTTATCTTTCCAAAGTGGTGCATTGAGGCTTTTCTCTTTTTGGGCCGGCTAGAGAGCTTAGCAGACTAAAGCACCTGCTTAGGCAGAGTGCAATGGCAGGGTTTGATACCTGGTGTGCTATGTGGGCCCTGCCCCTGGGGTGTGCTGAGATGGCAATTGAGACTGGGCGTGGTTGTGTGCACCTGTAATCCCAGAACTTGGGAGGCTGAAAACAGGAAGATCGCTACAAGTCTGATTTACATGATGAGACACTGTAGATCCTGTAGACCTTGTCCTAAATACATAAAAAAAGAGACTTTTTTCTTTTTAAATAGTGGTGCATTGCTCTATTTTGTGTTTTTGCTATAATGATTCAATTAGTTTTCTATTAATAATTTGGTCATGCTACGTGTGTGTGCATGTATATGTATGTGCTATAAAATATTACAGTTCATTTCTTTGCATATGTCTGTGCATACTGATGAGCACAGATGTAAGAAAAACTCAGATATAAAGCATCTCTTGTCCAAATTGAACATGCAAATATCATATTTTATCAGCTATTTTTAAATTGTTCTCTGGAGGATGTATAGTTTCTGTTCTCAAATAAAAAAGTTTGGAAAACTGTTTTCTAGCATTAAGGATGAGACTGGGCCTTATTTGTTTGTTTTTTACATAAAATACTAGTTTATGCTTTTGAAATAATTTCATAAGTGATTCTTAACCCCTTGTTAAAAGGACTTATTAGTCCTTTTAATATAGTAAGAAAATTATTTGTATTCTCACATGTTTTAAAAACATATCTCCAAGTGTATTCTTCACATTTTGACATTATAAGCATTGTTTGATTGAATTTAATTTTTTGAATATAATTTTTATTTGACAACCTTGATCAAATTCTTCATTTGGGGCTCTTGGAGTTTATACTATGTTTAGAAAAGCTTACACATATAAGTCGTCTGATTTATTTCACTTACAAATATGGTCTTTAGTTGCGTCCATGTACCTATAAAAGCCTTGTTTATCTTTGTTTAACTGTCTTTGAATTTGAATATACAATTTTACTTAAAGGAAAAGAAGTGAGCAAAAAGTAAAGACCAGAAAGAAGAGTAAAGATATACACGACACAGAAGGTGAGTCATTCTACTGAGTAGGAGGACCACAGTGGCTATGAATTCAGTGGTCATTGTCTTTTATATCCTCTTCTGATATCAGATCCAGGACAGCAAAGCTGTTCTGCGCTGTGACTTGACAGTTCTCTGTGACTGTCATGCCCTTTTTTCCAGTCTCCTTTGCATCCCATAGTCTTCTGTCTCAAAAGAATACACACGTTCTTTTAATATCATTCAAATAGACTCAAAGTAATTTTGGTGTCACTAAATTTGACTGAGCAAGTATTTTGGGGGTTAGGAAAAAATTATATTACAATACTACGCAATAGTCATCTAAAAACTAAGGAAATCTATTTGTGTCATGTTTAGCTTGCATATTCAAACGGGTTTCCCTCTTTTAAAATGTTATATATCAAAAGTCATACTTAAGCATCAATTGCTTCCCTGTGTAGACCAGCAGAAATCAGCAGGACAGATATCAAATCCATCCTGCATCCACACATGAATGTAAATCAGTACTTAACTTTTCATTCTTTTTTTCTTGTACTTTTAAACTTCTTATAACATTTTTTTTTCCAATTTTGCATGTTTACATCTGGTAATCTGAACAATTCATTTGAAGATAACATCATGCAATACAGCAACCACTGTTGAATTCCTATTGATTTGTTTTGTGAAGTTCTAAATTGTCATGTTTTGGAGATTTGTTACATTTAAAAAATATTTTGTATTCTCTTAAAATAAAATTAATACTTACTGTAAATAAATGACTTGCATTGTGCTTGGGCTATATAGATCCTTGTGACAGCAAAGAGTAGGAATCCTGTAAATAAAAGATTGTCTTCATTATAAGGTTGTAGCCTGGGCTCTGTGACCAGATCTTGGCTATAGTAGTAACTGGAGAATTTGATTTCTGGGCTGGAATGCTGTGGGGAACTCTTTTTTTAAATTTAATATTTTTATTGTTTAAATTTAACAATGGTTATATTACATATTTTCATGGGAACTTTTGAATAACTTTCCTTCTTTCAACTCTTACCTTCTCTCATTTATTTTACATCCTTCTATCTTTCTGCAAGTCAAAGCTTTTGGATACACGAAGAAGGCAACCTCCTTTTTGGAAGTGTCCTCTGCACTGTACGCCAACAGACTGAGGCAGGAGGCTGTACAAGTGGATATCCACAAGGCAAATGATCTTGTTGGTCTAGGTGACAGGTGTGCAAAGCAGCATGAATCCTCTATGGCCAACAAGGGCAGGGATGTGGGATGGGAAGGGGATGCTCTGTCACATGACGCATAATGGAAAGCAAAGAAAGGAGTAGGCAGCAGAGGATGTGCGGCACTCATCTGCTTTGTGCTCAGTGCATTGAACATTTTTGGAGTGGTAATGAGCATGTGACATTGGTACTGGTGAGCTGTCCCTCAAAAAATAGGACTCAGCTCTTTAGTGAGCCTCAACACCTCCTTGTAGCACCTCAGGGCCTTGTTCAGGACCCCTTTCAATCTGTGCCTCCACCCAAGAAGGTCGAGGCTTTCCACGATCAGAGCAATTCCAAATGGTTTCATTGGCTGGGCTCCTTGGAGACAGAGTGAGACTATTTTGAGGCTTTTCTCATAATTTGAAACAGCAGGGCAGGGTTGTAGATGCAAGTAAATATGTGGGTGGTTTCTGAACTTGTCCTTGCAATTTGAAGTTGGAAAGCGAAATTCAAGTTTATCTTATTTATAGCTGATAACACTCCACTGTATAAAAATATCATATCTTTTTTTATACATTTGTACATTTATCAGTTGATAGCTGTTTGCGTTGTTTATGCCATAGCTATGACAAATTATGCTGCTGTAAATGTGGGTGCAAATATATTGCTGTGGTAGGAGGTTTTCAGTTCTTCTGGGAAAATACCAAGAGGAAAATAACTGGGTTGAATAGGACTTCTAATCTAGTTTTATGAGGAATTTCCACACTGATTTTCATAGTGATTGTACCAATGTAAATTTCCACCAGCAGTGGAAAAGGGTTCCTTTTTCCTCATAGTCCTTCCAGGATTTGCTGTTCGTTGACTTATTGATGATAGCCATTCTTTCTGGGATGAGATGGAATCTCAGTGTTGTTTTAATTTTCATTTCACAAAGGACCAATGATTTTGAGCGTTTTTCATATATTTATTTTTTGTTTGTATTTCTTTATCTGAGAAGTAAATATTTACGTCAGATGCCCATTTTGAATTGGGTCTCCTAATTTTGGGGGCCTGATTTAAAAAAATTCTCTGTATATTCTAGATAGAAGTTCTTTGAGGGACAGTTGGCCTAGAGAATATGCTTAAATACATGCAAAGCAATTGACATTATCCCATGCATATTATCTGACAATAATGCAATAAAATTAGGTATTATTGGTAAGAGAAATCCCAAAACCTCCATGAACACATGGAAATTGAACAGCAATCTCCTAAATAATCAAAAGTTCACAGATGAAATAAAAGAATTAATTGAACAGTATTTATAAGTAAAAAAACCGCAAATACATCTTATTGAACTCTGTGAGATACAATGAAAGCAGTCTGGAGAGGGAAATTTATAGCAGTGAATACTCACATCAGGAAAACAGAAGGAGCACAAATAAACAACTTAATGTTGCATTTCTCAGATTTAATGCAATCTGAATCAAAACACAATTAATATACCTTTATAGGTATTTTAGGATTTTTAGGATTTATACCCTAAAATTCATCTGGAACCAGAAAAATCCTATAATAGCAAAGGTAAAACTGGGTAACATGGAAAACTATCTTTTTTTTTCCATTTTCAATCTTTTTTGTCTTGAAGTCCACTTGGCCTGAGTATAGGATAGCCATGCCTACCTTTATTTAGGTTCTTATTGCATGGAATATTGTTTTCTACCTTTTAATTCTTAGTCTATGAATTTCTTTTTGGGCTAAGTGCATTTATTGTATGCATCATACCATTAGATTTTATTTCTTGATCCATTCTCCTATTGTATGTTTTTTTGATGGGGGAACTGAAACCATTCTTCTTGAGTGTTCGTGATAGTTTTTAACTTTTAACCTGTCATTGTCTTACTTTCCTCTTGCTGATTCCCTAAATTTCGCTTCTATTTAACTGTTGACTCCCTATGGTATATTAATTCTGAAACACAGTTGATTTTATTGTCTCTTTATAGGTTAGCCTTGAGAAGTTTTTGGAGTATCAGTTTAATAGTCATCCATTTCACTCAGTGCTCTTTATCATTAAAGTATCCTATTTCTCCATCAGTTTTGATAGTTTTTCAGGATATATCAACTTGAGTTGAAATTGTTTTCTTATAGTGCTTAAAATACTTCTTCTGGCCTATAAGGGCTGTGTTGAGAAATCTCCTGCAGTTTTAATGGAATTACCCTTATAAGTGTTGTTAAATTTCTCTAACCGCTTTTAATATTTTTTCCTTATGAACTTCTGAAAGTTTGATTTTGATGTGTAATGGAGAAGTTCTTTTTCAATTGCGTCTATTTGGGGTATTACGTTCCACACTTATCTGAATACTATTCTTTGCTATTACTTAGAAAGGTTTGTACTTTTATTTAAGCAAACAGATTTTTTAAGCCATTTGTACTGCCACTTGACTTTTACTAATTTGTATTAATCTTAGAGTAATCTTTGTGTCTTCTAGATTCTAGTAATCTGTGTTATTGGTTCCACTTTTCATGTTCTCTTGTTGTTTTGGGTGTTTATGTTGTTAACTGGTTGCCAACAAGAGCCCTGTCTTCTGGTTCTGATGCTGTTCTCAAATTGAGCAATTTTCCTGCTTATACTTTTGAGAAAAATGTGATTTGATGGATTTTTATTTGGAGCCTTCTAATGTACTTTAATTCTTTTTAAAAAATTATTTTCTATCCTGTTCATTCATGTTTTTTTTTTAGTAATTTGTTTTGTTTTGTTTTTTGAATTTTTTATTTTATTTATTTATTTTTTCTTGTCTCAGAACTTTTGTTTGTTTATTTATTTATATGGCTGGCTCAGCCTGCCCTGAGGGCAGGGCTGGCCCAGCATGTGGTGTTAGGGAGCTAACCACGGTTCCCGCAGCCGCCCAAGATTTCCTAAACAAGCGCTTTAGACCACTGAGCCATCCTGGTGGGCCCCTCATTCATGTTTTTAATAATTTTACTGTTAACATTGTTAACTTTCTATTAGTATCTTCTGTGGACTCACTGATCATTTGTATTTTTCGGCCTATATCTTATTTATATCTTTTGTTACCTTGCCAAATGCCTTATAGTTCTGTTTTATCTTTCCTCTCATATCATTTTGAGTAATTCAGGTATGTGACATTTGCTTTCCTGCCCTTGAATGCCCCATGCATCAGCTTTTGGGAAGCTGGAGTTCTTTGGAGACATTTTTTGGCTTGTCTTTTCTCTCTCTTTCATTTTCTTTTGAGGTTTGCAGGTTGGTGGTACTACAAAGCTTTGTATCTAGTATGAAGAACTCTTAAGCAATTGTCTAGTTTGTCATGCTGTTCTGTGGGTATGGCTATCTACTGGCTTTTGCCTCTATTCAACCCTCTCTACCTACTTAGAATGGAAGGTTGCTGCAGAATATTAGGCCCAGCATTTGGTTCTCCCTGTGAGTCAGAGTGTTTTTAATGATAGTAAGGTAACCCAGATATTGGAATCCTAAGGAACCAATGAAGAGCAAAAATGATATCACTCTGGCTATGATATAAGTCAACGTCAATTATAGCATCAAATAAAAACTGAGTATTGACAAATCCTAAAGCTTAATAATGAGTCATACTTAAAGACACGATCTATAATTATAAAATGAACACCAAGACAAGCCAACTATTAACTATTTACCTACCATAAATATCCATTAAAAATAACTTTATATCTGCTAACATAGAACAGTATTCAACAGTAATAGTGTAATATTAAGTAGCTATTTAAATGTTCATAAAGCTTAGTAATTACACTAGTATGGGAGTATGGGAACAAGAGAGTAAAAAAAAGCAAAGTTTGAGAAATCATTCAATTGGATATGAAAAGGAGGAGAGGAAACTGAGATAGCAAGTCCTATCAAGGACCAAAAGGAAATCAGTACTGTTAGAGAATGCAGAAGAATGAGCAAGAAAAAGAAGAAACAAGATAAACTGCGAAATACAGGAAAGATCATATGGAAAAGAAAAAGTTGAAAGGGAGGAAAAGGAAAAAAAAGAAAAGAAACTAAAAAAATTAAAAAGTCATGAAAAATTCTTACCCACCCAGCACCTCAAGGAAGGGAAGATTAAAAAATAATAAAAAAAATAGTGAAATCAAACAAATTTGTGGAGCTGAAAAATTTCATGATTTTGAGTAAGCAGTTTTTTTTTTCCAACATTTGCAGTCTAGAATCCAGCTAGCCACAATTTTCTCTCCTTAGTTTTAGGGCCTGTGGATTTTTTTGAGTTGCCCTTTCACAGCAGAGGTCACTATATCGATTCCCCTTTGACTGGTTGTCCTCCAAGCCAGGACATATCATTGTGATCCATGGCGGGTGGGGAACACAAGCAGCCTTCTTTCTGCTTGACGTATAATATGAGGCAGGAGTATAGTGGACCATTGGACTTAATGTCAGCTGTCACCCAATCTGATGACTCCCTTCTTTCCCTGGGCATTCTTCTCATGCAGAGTCACATACACTGGTCAATCCTTCCTTTTCCTGCCCCAGGCCAGGTAGAAGCAAAATGTAAAACCAGTTTAAAGTTGATGAATCATTTTGCCCTTGTGTTGGTGGGCAGCATCCTTCATAGACCTGCATGCGTGTGCGTGCATGTGTGTGTGTGTGTTGGAATGCTGTACTGCAAGGATCTGCATGCTCATGTTGGATGAGGAGCATTGCTCACCTGGTACACCCTGCTTGCTCAAGTTGGGGTAGGCCTTTATCTGTCTGGAAAGGGCTCCTCACTTGTTTTGGGGTGGGAATATAGTCTACAAACATGTATTCTACATAGTTTTCTTTTTTTTTTTTTTTACTAAAAAACCTTGCCTACATAATTTATATACAAATTCTGTGTACAAATTATTTCCTATAACAATTTATAGTTATTATTTCACCAAATTTGGAAAAAAGTCTTCTATTATATTTTCTCCATGTATTTGGTACCAGGTCTCACTACGCAGCTTGGACTCATAGTGATCCTGTTTTCAGACCCCTAGAGTCTGGGATCACAGGCGTGTACCACCATGCCTGGACTTGGTGGCTGGCTCAGGGGCCAGAGTGGCATGTGGTGCTGGGGATCGAACTTTGGTCTCTGTGCTTGCCTAAGCAGATGCTTATTCTGCTGAGCTATCTTCCCAGCCCTCTCCAGTAATATTAATAGAAGCTCTATGATTGTTCATAATTTATTTTGGTTTATCATTTTCTAATCATCTGCATCATTTTATCTTAATTTAATTTTATCTTAATTAACTATATTTTTAAAATGTCTTCTAATTTTAGCTTCTAATGTAGTTTTTACTTCAACTTTTATTTCTGCCTATCATCTGTCAAAGCACTGCATTTTTTCTTTGGTTTCTTGTTATTCTTGGGGCTATTTTACCCTTACAGTTTAAGTTGTTTATATTTTATTTTTTTTGTTTCAATTTTTTTATTGTTTAAATTTAACAATGGTTATATTACATATTTTCATCATCAGATCAGTTTAGATTAATACATATAGGTATATAAGATTGATCAAACAATTAAACATTAACTTTTCTAAATCCACATTACTAAGTTGTTTATATTTTAAACTTACTTTTTTTTGAAATTTTCTTTCCTAAGTCCTTTGTAATACCCCTTTGTTTTTTTAGTTTCAGTGAAATTTTGGACAATTTTTATCATCTTTCCTCCTTTTAGAAAACCTCAGTATAGCTTTTGTATTTGCTCTTTTCTGACTATTGTTTGTATTTGAGTGATATTTCCTAAACTTTAGCCATTTATTTGTCTAAAAGTGGGGTGAGATATTCTTATGGGCTGCATGTTTGTGATGCCTTAAAAAATCGTAGGTTGAAACTTACACTGTAATGTGATATATTAGGAAGTGGGGACTTTGAAGTTATTTCCGGTGAGATGTGGCCATAAAGGTAGTGCCTTCATGAATGGATTAGTGTCCCAATAAAATTTTCTCACACCTTCTGCCATGTAAGGACACAGAGGAGATGTCATCTTTGAGGAAGAAAGCCTTCACCAGACATGCATTCTACAGTTATCTTGATCTTAGACTCCTTAGACACCAGACTATGAGACAGTAAATGTTAAGGGCACTTGGTGTATGGTATTGTGTTATCACAGCTCAAGCTGACTAAGGCAGTAGGAGTGGGAGGGATGACCGAATCTTGGATTTCAGACTCAAATATTTTCCTTTCCAAACTCCTCTGTCATCTTTCTGTTACAGTTAATCTACTTTCTTAGTTTACATGTTTCTCTTTCTGGGGATAAGGTAGAGAACCTTGTTGGTTAAAGGGAAGGCTTGAATATCATAATTCCTATATCTGTACTATTCTGCATATTTAGCTTCAATTAGCAGTAGAACTGTAATTACTATATACATTGTGTTTTGTTTCCTGTCACTTCTTTGCTCTGTCTGTATAGTCATGAGCCACTGTTATTATTTTCACAAGTATTCTTCCAGTTTATGATTTAGATTTGTGGTGCATCTCCTATTTCATCAGATATGGTATTTTCTTCACATTTTTCGCCTTCTCTTTGGAGAAGACTAGTAAGAAAAACATTATTCATGTACCTTTAATTGGGAGTCCCCACACAAGTAGGTTACTTTCTCTGCAGTTTAAAGAAATCTTATGAAAAGTGATTTTTCAGTATCCCAAGTGACTCAGTTGTGTGATAAATTTATCATAACATAAATTCACTAGGATGTCATTGAAATAACTGAGAATACTACAATTTTCTAATTGCTAAAAGCTAGCAATAGTGCTCATTCAAGGCCATATTACTAAAATGTTTATTATTGAACCATTAACTCATAAAATGGTGAGTCAGAATATATAAATAAAAGTTAGGGATCATCTGGGCGTGGTGGCACACGCCTGTAATCCCAGCATTCGGGAGGCTGAGGCAGGAGGATAGGTGCGAGTTCGAGAACAGCCTGGGCTACAAAAAGTGAGCTCAAGGCCAGCCTGAACTGCATAGTGAGACTCTGTCTCAAAAAGACAAAACAAAAACAAAAACAAAAACACACACAAAAAAGTTAGGAATCAAATTAGAAAGTTGTAACTTCAGTTTAAATAATTTCAATGTCATTTGTTAGAAAATAAGGGATCCATTGAAATATTTATCATGGAAGATACTTAACTAGAACTTTGATTAGGAGAGATGAATTAGAAAAAGAAAAAAGGAAGGATTAATAAGAGGACGCTAGTTAAGAGAGTACTGGTGTCATTGGATGAGTGGCTATATTTTTGTTGGCTATATTTCTCCTTGCATCCACGTCACCATTCATGTATTAAAGACAGAATAAAAAGAGAGAAACATCTATGTTCCTGAGAGAGATTGGCCGGTAGTTTTCTTTTTTAGTTGTATCTTTCTCTGGTTTTGGTATCAGTATAATATTTGCTTCCAGGAATAATTTTGGGAGAATTTTTTCCTTTTCAATTTCATTGAAGAGTTTGAGGAGTATTAGGCTTACATCTTCTGTAAATTTTTTAGTATAATTCAGTGGTGAATTGATCAGGACCTGTGCTTTTCTTTGTCAGTAGGCTAGTAGGTTTTTTTAAATTACATTTTGTATTTCATTGCTGTTATTGGGTTATTGAGAGTTATTTTATCTTCTTGATGCAGTTTTGGTGAACTGTACCTTTCTAGGAATCTGTCCATTTCGTCTGTGTCTTCAGTTTTGCAAGAGTAAAGATTCTCAAAGTAGCTATGAATGATCTTCTGATCTCCACTGGGTCTGTGGTAATTGCACCCTTTTCATTCCTTACTGCTTGCATTTGAGTTTTTCTTTCCTGTTTTTGATGAAGTTAGCTAGGGGCTTATCAATTTTGTTTAATCTTTCAAAGGACTAGCATTTTGATTCTTTAATTCTTTGTATTGTTTTCTTTATCTCGATCGAGATAATTTCTGCTCTAGTCTTTATAATTTCCTCTCATCGTTGGGCTTTGGGTTTGGTTTGCTCTTCCTTTTCTAGATGATCTACATGTAGCTTTAGAGTATTTATTTGTTCGGGTTTGGTTTGCTCTTCCTTTTCTAGATGATCTACATGTAGCTTTAGAGTATTTATTTGTTCCCGTTATGTTTTCTTAATGTGTCACCTAGAGAGCAAACATTCTCTCAGGCTTTCACAGGGAGCAAACTGGTCAAGCAATGGCTATGACTCATTCAGATGGTTGACATTGACAAAATTTCTACAAAATATTGTACACATTTTCAAGGTAAATTCTGAGGCTATTTGACTGACTTTGTCAGATACAGAAGTTACATGTTTTATTATACGGGTCTTGCTTTAAATTGGCCTTAGCCATCCAGTGGAAAAATTTAACCATGAGACATAAAATGTGAAGCTAGATTAGTATGCTCAGCTGTAAAAGGCTTAAGTCAGTAGCTTCTAACATTGCCAGTTCTGCTGATAACTGACTACTATTATGTAATATTGGACTATACATACATAAAACTACTTTCTCTTAGTTCAATGTGAAGAAAGATTTGTACCAAAAGTGTTAAGAAAAGTTACCATGTCTGCACCTTGTACTCTCTGAACACTGCTAGTGAGACAATAATATGCATTGTATTAAGTATTGTGGCTGTCCTACTAACATGTTTCAAAACTATCTTATTGTTATTTCTTATTAAAAGCAATAAAATTAAAAAAGAGGGAAATATTTCTTATCTATTTTAAAGTTCTAGCACATGAAGTATGATTGAAATATGATGTGTGCTTAAATAAAAAAAATTACAGTATCTTGGGGCTGGGGAGACAGCACACATTTTTATAATACTCATCAGTTAATAAGCATTTAGTTTGCTTCCAAGATTTATTTATTTATTTATTTGGTGGAACTGGGGATTGAACTCATGCTTTCCAGACAAGTACTTATTCTACTGAACTATCTCCCCAGCTCCAAGATTTATTAATATGAATGAGAAATGTATCCCTTTGGTATGATTCTTTCGTTCTTCTTGGAAGGTACCTAGGAAGAGGGGAATGCCTGGAAACTTCAATCCTAGTTTTTAAAAATTGTATTATTATTATTAGTCATGGGGATCAAACTCAGGATATTGTACTTGCCAGGCAGGCACTTTCGCCACTGAGCTATCTCACTGGCTATTTTCATGAGTCTATCTTGTTTTTTTTTTTCCTTGTTTCAGAACTTCTGTTTGTTTGTTTATCTATTTTTATGGCTGACTCAGCCTGCCCTGAGGGCAGGGCTGGCACAGCATGTGCTTCCGGGGATCGAACTACAGTTCCTGCAGCCGCCTAAGCTTTCCTAAGCAGGCGCTTCAGACCACTGAGCCATCCTGGTGGGCCCCCATGAGTCTATCTTGTAAAGGTATTTCTTACCCAGAGTTGGTTTAACTATTGCATTACTTTAAGAAAATGACAGCTAGCAACAAAATGTTCCACTTTCAGGATAATGCAGAAATTGTGCGAGAGGGAAAGAAAGAATGGGTGATGCTGTGGGTGATGGGGACCCACAGCAAGTGCAAATTTTTCCTCTCCACTTTCTGCCACTTGACACTAGAATTTCAAAGTCCCCAGCTCGAGCTACAGATACTACTTATAGGTAACTTTTAATATGAACATTTCTTCAAGGTAAGCCACAGAGGGAAAGTAGAGAAGGGCAACAAAGTACACTTTTTCTCTTCTAGATTTACAAACATGGGCAATAACTAACATGTCATCTTTGTGAAAGAAGAAACTGATTTGATTTTCACCTGTGTGGATGTGTTTTGGGAATGTTTCAATACTCCCAAGTAAGTTTGCCCTGATATCTTTCTTCTCAGGTTATCTCCATTTTATACATAATATAAGTTTTAATTTAGGAAAATTTATGTTGGGCACTTTTGTAAGCTGGAGCTTTGTAGGATTCCTTTCTCTCCTCTCATAGCTCTTCTGAGAATCTCTCCCCTGCAATGTTATGTGGTTCTCCATCTTGCCATATTCATAAGCTAGCCTTCTCATAGAACTTTGATAAAATGTACCAGCTTCCTTGGAATTAGATTAGCTTCTCTGAGAGTTTCTCAGCTCTTTCTGCTGACAGGAGATGAAAGACTCATAACGAAAAAATGCTGTTTTGTTCACTTTTATGTTGCAATATGCTCTGTGAAAAAGGAAGACAATTAGGATGAAACATCTTTTCATTCAGCGTTACAGACATTCCCTTTGTACATGGGTTGACACTAATCCCCTCTCTTCCAGAGGTATCTACTGTGAAGATTTTATTATAGCACTGGAAAATTAAATAGAACTTTTTAAACTGGCACTTGATTTTTCTAACTATTTCAGTATTCTCAGTTAAGGATGTGAGCTCTTTGCGCTTCCTTATCAATTATCATTATTCTAAATATAGCAGTAATGCATTATTTTTTTTGTATGAGGATGTCATATCCAAACATAATCAATAATAATTGGTAGTCCCCTCTGAATAAAATACCATGGTGAAATGTACAGGAATTAGATTGAAGTGAGACATTTAAACTCATATTTTCTCCCTTCCTCCATTGCCCTGGGATGGCGCAGCAGGTGAGAGGAGTATGAGTTTGGCTCCTCCCTTCCTCTTTTGATCCAGGACAGCATGGTTGCTGAGAGGAGTGAGTTTTGGCTCTGTCCTTACTCCTCTGACCAGGAAGGCTGGCACAAGAGCAGTCTGAGATCTTCCACTCTCTCCCTCCCTTTACTGTTGGGACTCAGGACCCAGATACCTGCAGCAACCCCAGCAACACACCTGGCTAAGATGCACATAATGGACTGGTAGAACATGGGGGGAAACTTGTTACAATATGTATGAAATCTTGTTTAAAGTTGACAATAACAATATACACAAATATAGCCTGGCAGCTGACAAACTATGATGACTGTTATCCAGATATCTATAGCTGTAGGAAGAAGGTCTAAAGAAATATAATATAATCCAACTTCTACCTGAAGTTATAATAATATTGGATTATAATATAATTCAACTATACCTAGAGGTGTGCAAATATCTCATTGAATACTAGCGATACAAGTCCTTCTTTCTGTTTTATTCTCCTTCTTTTCTTCCTCTTTTTTTGTCCACTATGTTGCTTGACTTTATGATACTTTCATGTCAGTAAACATCATCTCTCTCTTTCTCGTTCACTTCAAAACTCCTAGGCTTTCATTCATTCCTGTGTGTTACAGTTACCCAAAACTTGGATGATCCTCCTGTGCTCTCCAACCTTGCTCCTACTGTATTTAACCTCATCTCTCCATCTTATCCCCTGTCCTCAATTCCACCCTCAATACAAGAGGGTAAAATTACTGCACTAAGCAGAAAATCACTGCATGCAAGTATCAGGTATAAGTTGGATTGTATTATATTTCTTTAGACCTTCCTACAGCTCTAGATATCTGGATAACAGTTATCATAGTTTGTCAGTTACCAGGCTGTACTTGTGTATATTGTTGTCAACTGTAACTAAGACTTCATACATATCATAGCAAATTCCCACCCCCCATGTATGACAACACTGAAATTGTTAGGGATAATAATGATTACCATAATTAAATATCAAAAGAATAGATCCTACTTCAAACTGATAGGAACTTCTCAGACTTAATATATTGTAAAAGTAGGTTCTTGGGGTAGACCAAGAACTGCCTACATCTAGGAGACATTGGAAGGAACAAGGAACAGATACATCCTAAGAAAACCTGCACACCAGTGATAAGACTATATAACATAATAAATGTACAAACATTGACACAGAAAACAAAATAAATCAGAAAATAATAAATGATAAGACAAATAAACAAAATGAAACCCAAGGACAAGTCCAAAGGACAAATGATATGTCTCAAAAGATTGCAGCAAAAATGAAAACATTTTTTTTTATAGAAGAGGCCATAGAAATATCTAAGGTTCAAAAAGAAATGACAATAAATGGTCAGCAAGATAGCTCAGTAGTCTAATGCACCTATCTAGGCAAGCTTAGACAGGTGCAGGAGACTGTGGTATGATCCCTGGCACCACATGTCACATCAAACCTGCCTTCAGCATGGGCTGAGTTGGTCAAAAAAGAAAAAAAAAAAAGAAAAAGAAATGACAATAAAAATGAAAGACATTAAAGCAGACACAGACAGACAAACAAGAAGAGAAAAGAATGGAAACCATGAATGCCAAATGAAGACAATAAATGGAATCAATGAAACATATTTAAATAGAAATCCAAGAGATTAAAAACTTCATTAAAAGCATACACAGTAGATTGAACGAAAGGGAGGATAGTTTTATAGTTTGTGCCTAGTTGTCTCCCCAAAGTGCCATGCAGTCACTGGGGAAGGCTTTCAGTTTGTGATTTATTCATGATGCAATGGTAGGACTATGGGTGTGAGGGCTACACCCACACTGGGGCAGATGGACTGAATACAAGATAAGCAAGAGAGAAAGGCACTGCTCCACCTTTTGCTCTTTGCTATTTTCTACCACTGTGAATGGCTACCCTCTGCTACGTACCTGCCACTCTGCCTTAGAACCAGCCTAGCATGGACTGAAACCTACACGAACTGTGAGCTGAATAAAGCTTTCCTTCCTTAATTTTGGGTGTAGGGTATTTTGGCCCAGCAATGAGAGAAAAGTAAGCGAGACAAATAGATCTAGAAGATAGGAACATAACTCATAGGTCTTACTGTGAAATTCAGGCTGGCCTTGAGCTTACTTTGCTCACTTTGTAGCTCAGGCTGGTTCTCAAACTTGCACTGATCCTCCTGTCTTAGCCTCTCGAGTACTAGTACTATAGGTGTGTAACAGCACACCTAGCTAGAGAGAGATATCTTAAACAGCACAAAAAAACCATGAAAAATCAATCCACCAGCGACAGGACAAAACAAAGAAGAATAACATAAGAGTGATTAAAATGAGAGAAAGCTGGATGCAAAAGTTATTAAAAACATCTTCACAGCAACAATGGCAGAAAACTTCCCAAATTAGGATAGAGAATTTAATGTAGTAATAAACAAAGCATAGAACTCCAACTAGCCATAAATGAATCCATACCAAGGCATACAATAATCAAGATTCTAGAAGTTCAGTACAAGAACAAAATATTAAAAACACAGCTAGAGAAAAACATCACCTGTTATGAAAAGCTCATCAAAATCGCAGCAGACTTCTCAACACAAACCCTCAAATTAAGAAGAGCTTGTATTTGAAACCCTAAAGTAAATCAATTGTCCACCTAGATTGCTGAACACCATAAAAATAACTTCCAAAATTGTTGGAGAAATAGGATAGTTCTTTGACAAAGAACACCTGAAGAAATTTATGACTAGCAAACCAGCTTTACAAAAGGCTCTGAATAACATATTAGAAAGAGATAATAATCACTGTCAACACATGAACACCAAAAGAAAGAAGCCACCAGGCAGGACAAACAATTAAAAAAAAAGGAGAAGTACAGATAACAGTCAACATGAAAGCGATATGAAAAAGAAAAGTCAATACATATGAGTTATAACTGTAAATATAAATGGTCTCAATTAACCAATCAAAAGTAGATTGGTAGTACGCATTAAAAAGCAAGATCCAACAATATGATACATTTAAGAAATGCCTTTAACCACAAAAGAAATTCTTAGATGAAATGTGAAAGGTTAGACGACAATTCTCTATGCCACAAGAACTTAGAAAAAAAAATCAGGGGCAGCTGTTCTATTTGCAGATGATGAAAACTCTAAGCCAAAACTGATCAAAATAGACAAGGAAAGTCACTATATACTTGCTAAGGGAAAACTCGAGGAGAAGAAGACTAAGGAGGAGGAGGAAGGGGAAGAGGAGTACGGGGAGGGGGAGGGGAGGAAAGAAAAGGAGCAGTGGGAGGGATGAGGGAGGAGGAGGGGGAGGCGAAGAAGAACAAGAACAACAAGAAGAGGTAACAGTCATAAATATTTATGCACTAAACACAGGTTCGTCCAACTACATAAAACAAACTTATAGACATGAAAAACCAAATACACACTAATACAATTTTGGGGGACTTTAATACCAAACTCTAAAAAATAGATAAACTAGATAAAAAATTCAACAAAGAAATATTAGAATTAAACCAAGCCTGAGAACAAGCAGATGTGGTAGATATCTATATAGTGTTTTACTCTAAAATATCAGAATATAAATTCTTCTAAGCTACACATGGGCTGTTCTTGAAAATAGGCCATATATTAGCTAAACTCATATTTGTATTTATTATGCATTAATGATTTATAGGTGACATTTAAGCTCATGTGAGCATTCTGGGACACAAACCATCTAAATTGAGATATAACCGTGTAAGATGATACTCAGTATGATTTGAAGATAACTTTCCTTGTATCATAGTAGTTTGAAGAAGATGAGCTTCTTGTTATATTAACACAAAGATATAATTTTATTTTGTTATTTTTATACATCTTTTATTCATTTTAATGAGAAAAAGACAAAACATCAATGAAACAGTTTCAAAACAAGTTAGTAGGATGGTTACAATAATTAATACACTGCATATAGTTATCTTCATAGTAGTTATTCAGAGGACAAGATCCAGACCTGATATCTTGTCTAAATATATTAGTACAAGCTTTTATTCTCAAAGAACTAAGACAAAGTAACTGTATATCTAACTTAACTCTTTTATCTTTTGGTTTCTTTTATTAAGGATATAATTTTATTGGTCATAATAGTTTATGTAATTTAATATAAGTTGTTTAGTATTTAGAAGAGGAATATGTTTCTAAGATCAGTATTTTTGAGTTGGTCGCAAAGATAGTTTAAAATAGGGCTGATCTGATAGCTCAGCAGACTAAAGCGCCTGCTTAGACAGAGTGCAGTAGCCTGGGTGCCAGCCCCACCCCTGTGGTGCACTGAGACCGTGACTGAGACTAGGAATGGTGGTGAGCATCTGTATTTCCAGCACTTGGGAGGTGAAAACAGGAGAGTCAGGAGTTCAGCCTATGTAGTGAGACCCTATAGACCCTGTCCTAAATACAAAACAAAACAAAACAAAAAAGCAAAGAAAAAAAGAAAAGATAGCTTAAGGTAAAGAAAGTTGAATATGAAAAATATCACAAGGAAAAATAGCAGGTATTGTCTAGGACATAGCTCTATGTTACCCTGGAGAAAGATCTATGATTAGAGAATGAGAATGAATAGTTTAGTGATAATTGAACTTAAAAAAAGCTGATGAAGACTACAAGGACTGCACTAGATATAAATTTTGTATCACTGAAGAATTTTCAAGATTCTTAGAGATAAGCTTGTTTCAAAAATAAATTTTTAAGTATGATATTTCACTCATTCATATTTTTGAGACTGATATCTCTTCCAAACTACTCTCTAAATTTTTGAATACTCATTTGTCTTTCCTTGGAAAAAAATCTTAAAGCACATTTTAATAGTAAATTGTGTATTTTCTCACCTATGGAGAAATTTGTAATGAATATGAAAACTTTCTAAGGTTGAACCCTGTTTGAAGGAAGAACAATTACTTCAGAAGATGGCTAAAATTTCAGGATACTTTTGATTATCTCTTTATGCCTGAATATGCTTTCTTATGGTAGAGAACCAAGAGTAAGTTTGCTTGAAATATTAGCTAGGATTTTAGAAAATTGTCAACTCATGTTTTTGTTATGAGGAGGCATCCTAACTGTGACAGGAAAAATGAGACAGGAGCCATATGGAACTTCATCTATTTGCTGCCAAGAAATTGTCATCCTTTTTAAAAGCCAGAGACATGAAGAATTAAAAACTTCATACATGTTGATGCCTTTGGTTGAGTAGCACTGATTGGAAAGATGGGACAAGAGTTTTGTTTTCTAAAAATTATGTAAGTGTACTGGTTGTGAATGAAATTACTTAAGTTGGTTTTCTGATCAGATTTTTTCCCAGTGTTTCCCTGGTTTCAAATTCCTGTGGATAAGCAACCTTCATGTTGGTTCTTCAATTGTCAGCTTTTATAGGATTGTGTATGCGTATGTGCGGATGGGGGGAGGTGGTTTAAATGGGAGAATACAGAAGTGATGTTAGATTTTGTAAGATACTTAAAATGTAAAAATAAGAGTAAATGGCTTATTCTTGTACATCACATTGGTCTGAAATCAAAGCATGAAAGTGAATATTACAATAAAAACACTAGGACTCTGAATTTAATGAAAATTATAGACGATCCACAGAGGAGCAAGTGGGTATCAGGCTGATGGTAGTTTGTGTTGCTCCCATTGCAGTAAGGTCAAGGAGGAAGGAACAAGGCAGAGGGGCTCAGCCTTACCTCCGATGAGGATGTGTTTTATCTTGTTAGAAAACTAAGGTTAAAAAGAACACATGGAACAACTGATAATCTTTTTCAGAAACTGAACTGATGAGTTGTTATCTGACCTAGTTTGTAGTTGTCTTATTAGTTTGTGGCTGTGTTTTTATTTATTGAGATGCAGTGTATCCCCAGAAAAGTATATCCTTTGTAACTGTACCACTATTTTCCAAGATGAAAGTTGCTTTATTGAGAGAGCCCAGGCGCAAGATACAGTAAGGAACAGCAAATGGGCACAGAAGTGAGAGGTTTTAAGAAACAGAACAGATGTCTTAAAGTGAAAGAAAAGGAGAGGCTGGTGAGATGGCTCAGCAGTCTGAAGCACTTACTTAGGCAGGTTTAGGCAATCGCAGGGACTGTGGTATGATTCTGGCACCACATGCTGTATCAGCCTCACCCCCAGGGCATGCTGAGCTGGCCATAATATAAAACAAGAGAAGGAGAAATAAACGTATTTGTAGAGTGTCAGTGTTTTCTCTATATATTTTGGTTGGAATCTTAAATTCCATAACATCACCTGGTTGTGGCTATTTTTGTGCTATGACCTCTCTTGCTGTCACTCCAACCTTTGTAGGTCGTAGAAAACCTATCCTTAATTTTGATCATATTTTTCTTCACACTAGTGGTCCATGTTTTCTCTTTTCATCAAACAGACTAAGGATGGGCATTCTTCCCATCTGCCTTATATTTATTTATTTCGACTATACTAATGGATTTCACTTTTTGTTTCTTTTGGAGACTTTATTGTAAAACTTTTATTTAGTTCCTAATTTCAGATCCTCTGTGCCACTATGTCAGATTTGCATGGATGTGAAATTTGACTTAAAAGAACTACTTGATCATTACTATGTAGTTCAGCACCCCAAATGATCTTTTGTTGTAAAGGATTCCAAATAATAGGAGCACTTTGATACTGTTTCCTTAGGCCAAGTTCCTGCCCCATGAGATAGATTAGCTTTCCATGCTACCCCAGGGTAGACCCTCCCATAATAAAATAATATGAAGTGATAAAAATAAGTGAAGTACAACTGTGCTGTACTTTTTTAAAATTGAATTTTCTCCCTCTGCCCCATTTAGTATGTACCTGAATGAATGTGTGTTTTGTGTGAGTGCCTCACATATTCTGATATAGAATTTTCATACAAATGTCAGTGAGATTTTGTTTTTCATACATAAGACCATAACAAAAAAAGAGAAACACTCTTCCTTTGTTGAGTCACTTTCACCACTTCTTATTGTGAGAAAGAAATGTCAGTGTCTTAAAAAGAAATTGTAAGATCGTTGTGTTCAGCTTTTCTTGTCTAAAAAGTCTTTATAAAACTTGTCAGATACATTATGCAGTGGAAACAAGTAGTTTGAAACTTCTGGCAGCACTGGGGAAATTTCTTTGTTTTCCTGAGTATGAAAGAAGTAAATGCCATGCATTCTGGGGTACCCCTAGCTGCTAGTTGGTGTATATGTTACTTAGGTGTAGGCATTGCTTTTAAGGACCTACTTTTCTTACTCAGAGAATAACAGAAATTGGATAACTTCATATATTCACAAGTGAAATACGTGGTGAGGCAGAGCCAACAAAGGAACCAATAGGTGGGTCACTTCAGACCTAAACAGACTTTCTTCCAAGGTGACCTTAAGTTGCCCTAACTCCTCCTTTGTTCCAGGTGTATAGATCCATTCTTAGAAACATGGTGAGAGGTTAACATGTCAGTCTGTAACATTGTTTTATCCTTGGAATAACTAGGGGTGCTTTAGAAAATCAATTTTTCCTCTCTAGTGGAACTCTATGGAAGTACAGGGTCATTGTCTTCAGGGAAAATATTGCTCAGAAGATCAAGAAGATTTCATTAGCTCTGTCTCATAAGAACGTGAAGGATAAACCTAATTATTTTCTGCCTTTCTTAAGTATAGGTTTTATCCATTCTTTTTCATTGTAGAAGAGTATGGGTGCCTGAATGTGATTACTGAGATTTGTCATTTTCAGTAGGGCAGGGATCACCCTGAAATAAATGAAAGGCATCTGCTTTCAACATTCATGTTTATGTTTATGAAACAACAACTGGCAGGAAAATGTGCTAACTTTTACAATCCAAACATTACTGAATTTAAAAGTAGCTGTTGTGAATGTTAGGACATTCCTCCACCCCCCCACCCCCCCACCCCCTGGCCCAGGAATTCCACCCCTGGTCCCACAATGTATGTGTGTGTGTGTGTGTGTGTTGACTCATATGCATTTCTCTTACTCAATAATTTTGAATTCAAGAAGTTTACATTTGAACTTTTATACCTTTTTGATGAGACTGTGATGTAGAGCTCTTATTTGATATAAAACACTGCAAATTTTATCCAAATGATTGCTATAAAATAAAAGACCTAAGTAGCCTACCAACACACCAATACATACACACACACACACACACACACACACACACACACACACACACATACACTGCCATCAGAAATCAAAGCATATATACTTCTATTTTTGTGAAATATTCATAATTTAAAGTGTGTTAAAGGAAAATATGATTTTTTTCTACTTTGCAATTCTAAATCTGACTTATGAACAATTGTACTTTTAAAAAGATGTGATACCTTTGTTAAAAAGGAAATGAAACAAAAAAAGTAACATTTTAAAGCACCTGGCCATTCCTTCCTGTTAGTGAACAGCACCTGTGGTGGAAGTGGCCCTAGGAGTCTCAGGCGACTAATTGTGTGGGATGGAGGTGATGCCTCTTAACTTTCCTTAGCCTTTGTTTCCTCACCTACAAAACTATTATAATAGAGAAATAAGCTCTATGACCTCCTCCTTTCCTTCTTCCAGTCCCAAACACTGTATGTTTGCTTTTCTCTGCTAGATGCACATCATTCCCTAACATGTCCTTGGGAAAGATACTTTCAGTATCATTTTCAAACAGTGTGTAGCAGAGGTAAAACTCCAAGCCAGAAAAGCTAGTACTTTCAATTTTTAAGAGCTCAACTGAGAAGAGAGGGTATAAATTCCACCTGACTACCACTTAGTACTTTGCACATACCTCCATTGAAAAGATTTTCCCACCTTTAATGTTTGTGCTTGAGAGTCTTGATTGTATAATATTTGACTGCACTTCATATTTTGTCCAGTGTCTCCAGCTATGTTCCTGGAAAAGTCTCTAATACAGCAGCAGTGCCATCTGTTTCAAATATTATTTCAGCCTTTGCTGTTTTGGGATAAATTTCATAAAGTGTATAGCATACACACACATTTAATTGAACAAATGAGAATCTTTTCTCATTTAAAAAAGCTTCCAAAATGACAAGAAGTGTCCAATTTCCATTCAAATGGTTACTCTGGGGCTTTAAAATGTGTGAATTCATCTAACAGAGGCTGGTGGTGTGTTTTGAGGCAGATGGCTTGGTTCTGAGAAGAAAAAAAAGTAGGTGGATTTTACTATCAATCTTGCTTTTTTTGGCAAAAGACTGACATAATAAAGATGTGTGTATTACTGAGAAAGCTTTTTAATAATGATCCTACCTTATGTTTTCCCTCAAGAATGTGGTTAACTGACTAGGAAAATCTATTTGGAGATTTTTATGTTTATCCATAATGATCAGTTTAGGAAAAAAAAAGAAGAATCCCACTAACAGAATTGCTGAAATACAAAAGGAAAGTAGTGTTCTCCAACTTTTCAAAAGATTTCAAGAGGAGAGGAATACTAGAGTTTATTGATGCTTTCGCTAAACTGAAAATTTCTGAGAGAAGAAATCTCCCATCTCACAAGACTGTCTTTAGAAGACTATGTTAAGTAGCCTTTGTAGAATGAGATGTTATGTCCAGTGTACTTACTATATTTATAGCAGTGGTTTTATTTTTATTTATTTATTTATTTATTTATTTATTTTTTTTTTTGTCTTTTTGAGACAGGGTCTCGCTATGCAGTTGAGGCTGGTCCTGAGCTCACTTTTGTAGCCCAGGCTGGTCTCGAACTCGCACCAATCCTCCTGCCTCAGCCTCCCGAGTGCTTATAGCAGTGGTTTTAAAACCGAGTCACTTATAATTATTCTGTAATTATTGCTATATACTCTTGAAATTAGGTTCTTGTTGGCACATGACAAAATTATGTCAAATGCGTTATGACCTAAGGATTCTTTGCCCACTTGTAGTTTGCAGAATTGACTGAACTCTAGGTTAGTTCAGTTCTTGATTGTTGAAAGCAAAACGTGTTCTCCATCCTTCTAAAAAATGAATTTTCAAGAAGCTAAGCCTAAGCTATCCAGCTCATCATTTCTTTTGGCACAAATTACCGGTTTCAGCAGAGCATATGATTTAAATTGTCCCAATTAGTCTAAGAAAAGTGCATTACTTTGATATTTCGGGGAAAGGACACTTATTTCCTCCAGTGGAAAATGAACAGAAATAGTTAGACTTTATTGTTGCTGACAGCTTCCTGGGAGCATAAAGGGAACCAGTTTTTGGAGGAGGTGAACAGTGCTGATAGCAGGATGTACAAAGAAGATCCTATGTCATTGACAATGTAACCGAGGTTTTGGGTCCGCTGCCTTGCAGTTCCTCATGTCTCTGTCTCCTTCTTGTTATTGATATGAACATTTTTATTTCCCATCCCAGCTTGAGTCAGCTATTTGGATGCTCACAGCTAAATGATCCCAACAGACACAACCCAGGATATGGCTTAAGGTAAGGCAGTGTTGGTCTCTCATATTTATGTCATGAGACCACCTAAGCAAGGGTAGTGGACCCTATCTCACTTTAAAAGCACAATTGCCTTATTTTGATGTGCAAGAGATTGGCTGGAGAAAAATAATACTGAACGTGTTGATTTAATTAAATTCTGTATTGGTGTTGTTATATAACTAAAAGATTCTACGAATTTCGGGATTGGGGGGAGATGGAAATTATTTTCACTGAGATGTTGGTTTTCAAAGCATAGTCCCTAAGCATCTGTTCTCTCTTTTGACATATAAAAATGTACAAATAAACATTTCTGTTTTCATAGCAAGAAAAAGAACCCCAAATAAAAGGAAAAATCAATTCTTAAGAGTGTTCACACACTGTATGCCTGTCTTCTTTGTACACTCCTATGCAGGGATGACAAAGGTTTTCTGTCAAGCCCAAGAAGAACTGAAGTCTACTCTGCCTGCAGACGCCTCCTCATTTCACACAGAAACAAAGTGACATCTCAAATGCGATGATAATTTACCAATAGTTATGGAGAACTTTTTAATGACCAGGCATTCTTTAGCAAAAATGTAGCTAATGGGTTATTTCCTGAGCTCCTACGTTAGGTATCTTTTTCCATTTTGCTTTTAACTTGGTGCACAAGCCTGGTTCCAGTAGACCCATCTCTTACTTTCCTACTGTAAATATGTATTTTAGCATTTCATAGCCAGCTGTGAGTCTCAGTACTTTTCCCTGAGGGATGTAAGAAGCAATCTATATCAAGCTGACACGACAATGGCAAGAGTCAAAATGTGCAAAATTATCAAAACGGGATTTGCACCCACCATTATGCTTAACTGATTTTATGTATGTTTACGTGAGCATCATAGAGGGTCCAATAGTTCCACATTACTCCAGGGTTTGTCAAAAACAACAACACCAACAACACCAAAAACAACAACAACAACAAAAACAAAAACAATGTTTTTGGGCCATCCAGAAAGCTCAGCAGATTGAAGCACCTAGTTCGGTAGAGTTCAAGGCCTGGGGTTCAATCTCCAGTAGGCGCTGCTGGCCTCACCCTCACAGCCTGCTGAGACAGCGAATTAGACTAGGTGTGGGGTCATGCACCTGTAACTCCAGTGCTTGGGAGGCTGAAAACAGGAGGATCACCCCAAGTCTGGTCTGTGTAATGAGATCCTGTAGGCTCTGTATTAAATACATTTAAAAAATTAAGAAAATTTAAAAAAAAGTTTTCTTTTCATTTTTCTGGTAGAACTTAGCCAATCAAGCACATGTAAAACAAGAGCTGAAAGTTTTGGAGGAGTTCCGAAGTGAATCATCAGATTACTTATGCATGAGTGATGAAGATGGGGATCTATTATGGCAAAGTAGATGCTTTTATAGTAGAAGAGTGCTGTGGGTGGGGACGAGGGTGATGACAACTTTAATGGGCCATGTAAGCTGAAGTCCTATGCTAATGAAATGGAGCAAGAATCGACTGATAGAGACACAGGAAATGCAGACCTCCTTAGTTCAGATGACAAAGAAAACAGTAGTGTAAATACACATTTAGTTAGTTGAAATGTTACAAAATGGTCATGCAATCAAATGGAAGAACTAGGTCCAAAAACATAGTAAAGGACTTGGTGGAAGAAAATGTATTGGACAGAAAGTCAGCATTTCCATACGGTGTTAGAAACTGTTGCACACAAAGTGGAAAAGATACTATAAAACATACATGTGCTGAAATTAGGGTAAAAGTTCTGTATTCACCAATAGCCATATTAAAAATATATTTATTATGACACCAGCTTAGGTGAACTAAAAGCATTTGTAGGTCTGTTTTACTTTGCACAGTTTCCTCATGGTGATCAGAGGAAAGTGAAAAACTTATATTAAAAACTATGGGTCAAAATATGGCATAAAATTTATGTCTTTGTACATAGGAAGATTTATTATTCTTTCACTTTAGATATTTATCCTGGAACCCTGCCATCAGGTCCTTATTCATATCGTAATAAACTAAATGATGCTGAGAACAAACTTGCCGCTCCCATCTCCCAAACTAATCAGAAAGAGACACTTGACTATTAGTTTACCTGTTTCTTATGTGTGTTATATTTGCTGCCAGGGCACAAGTTGACCAGTACAGGAGCCATACATAGGAACAAAGCAGAATTTCAAATTAAATATTCCAATTGAAAAGCAGAGAGTTGTGTAGTACAATCTTTGGATTTCAGAAGGATACAACACTGGTCTCATAAGTTGAAAAAAAAAAAAAACCCAGCAAACTCATACTACTGCTGTTAGCATTTCATTGTGATGGAAATATTGATAGGTTAGGGAAGCCTTGACAAAATGGAAGCCTGCAATGGAAATTCCAGTGTCAAAACTGAATGTGAAGTAGATATTGTTGATGAGTTATGAAGCAAATATAATGTCACTTGAAGCACAAAGCATTGGCCAATTACGTTTTATTTGATCTAAATTATGTGTGGCATAAGTTGTTTGATAGATCCAAAGAAAATGAGTGCAAAATATCACAAAGAAATTTTCTTAGATGATTGGGACTGGAGCTCAGAAGAGATCATGTATAGCAGAAGAAAAAGAAAATATTTCTGCCCAGGGATGCAAAAGGTTTGTGGAGGGCGGGCTCAGTGGACTATAGCCCAGTGCTAGAGTTCGATCCTTGTGCTGACCCTGCCCATGGGGTCTGGTGAGACAGCAATGGAGACTGGGCCTGGTGACACATGCCTGTAATCCCCGCACTTGGGAAACTGAAAACAGGACAACCACTGTGAGTCCACTCTACACAGTGAGACTCTGTAGACCCTGCCACAAATACAGAACAACAACAACAAGACCTGTGGAGCACACAGGTGAGGTGGTGGATGAACATGCAGGTGAAGCATCGCAGAGACCTACTAGGGAAAGCAAAACATACACAATACCAGTGCAAGCAGCATTTGTGTGTGTAACGTACAGTCGTCACGTGTGAAAACTGTCTTGGGTGCAGTAGGTGAAATGAAGTTTACTTCTGTGGTAGGTTTTTGGGTTTTAACTGTCATTAATATAGGTTTTAATTTTTGATATTATCTTTTAGGTTTTATAAGCAGGTAAACAACGAATGGGAAAACACTGCTGTCTAGTCTAAGCATTCATTATATATTTGATTTTGTATTTTACTGATATCTCGTTTCTCTCCCAAGTGCATGTTGTAAAATATAAGAGGAAGCTCCTAAAAAACCAGGAAAGGAGCAAGGGTGACCAGACTGCCACACAGGAAATGACAGCAAAGCACATGTGCTTCTTGTGCAACTGAGATGTGTGCATGGAACATGCAGTGGTCATGTACAAAGACTGCCTTGGGTGTGGCAGTTGAAGCAATGATTCTTTTGTTGCAGGAATTTATTTCTGATGTTATCTTTTAGGTTTTGTAAAGAAGTAAAGATCTGAGCCGGGCGTGGTGGCTCACGCCTGTAATCCCAGCACTTGGGAGGCTGAGGCAGGAGGATCATTGTGAGTTCGAGACCAGCCTGGGCTACAAAAGTGAGCTCAAAGACAGCCTGAACTGCACAGTGAGACCCTGTCTCAAAAAAAAAAAAAAAAAAAAAAAAAGAAGTAAAGATCTGATGTGAAAATGTTGATGTCTGTTCTAAGTGCACAATACGATTAAGAATTTAATAATTTATTTCATTGATATCTTATATTCCAGTCAAGAATTTCCTAAAAAAGCAGCAAGACCACTGAGATTTCAAGTATGATGGACAAAATGTCCAGAAAAGAAAAGACAGGTGTAGGCATTGCATGCGTATGGAACATGCTGTGTCTATCTGTATAGACTGCCTTAGATGTGATAACTGATAAACAAGATAATCTGTTTTGTAGTGTTCTATTGGTATTTCCTTTTGTTCATATAGAAATCTATTTCTGATGTTATTTTTTAGACTCACTGAAACTATTCAGTGTCAAAAGTTTTGGTGCTTTTTAATAAACAATGAATATTGAAAATTTAATACTTAATTTTTGTTATGCTTTTTCTGTTAATTGCTTATTGTTTACTATGATAAAACTCATAAAATTAAAATTAATAATTCATTCATAGAAACACAAGAAAGAATAAATGTGGGCCTGATAGGCACACATTTATGTGCCTTAATGACATCATTAGTCTTATGCTCCAAAGGCTACAGTGATATCTAAATATAAAAAAGAAACCCAATTATTATACACCATTAAATAAAATAACTAGTAAAGTAAAAAGGAAAAAAGAAAAATAAGAAAGAGAAAAGGTCTTTTGGGAACCATATGTTGATGGGGAAGCACACAGATTTTCTCTTCAGTGCTCCATGCTTCATTCAAAGATAAAGGATAAATATGAAGAATAATATTAGGAGAAGCAAAATATATCTGAAATATGTAAGGCAGATGAGATTGGATTGTTGGAGTCACTAAAAATATCAATATTTATAGTTAACACAAATGACAGAGGCAACAGTAACGGAGGAACAAAGAGATTTATCTTTTGTAAAAAAGTCTTTTTTTTTTTTTTTTTAAATTTTAGGGCAGAGTCTACAGGGACAACAGGGTCTCATTGCACAGACAGGACTTGTAGCGATTCTTCTGTTTTCATCTTCCCAAGAGCTGGGATTACAGGTGTGTGCTCAGTGCACTCCAAGGGCCAGCACGACGAGCCTGGATCAAACCACTGACCCTTGCATCTGCCTAAGTAGTTGCTTTAATCCACTGAGCTATCTTGCTGGCCCAAAGTTGAGAAGGATTTTTTGTTCCTTTTGACTGGCTCAGGCTGCTTTAAGGGCGGGTCTGGCATGGCATGTGGAACTGGGGATTGAACCGCTGTTACCTGTGCCTGCACCTGACTGGCATTTAAATGACTGAGCTAATTGGCAAGCCCCCATTTTGTAAATAAATCTTGAGAAAATTCAAAGATGAAAATCATTAGGAATTAGGGCCAGGACTCATGTGTAGGACATATAATAGGAAGACTAGTGAAATGGGGACACCACAAGCACCTGGAAAAATCGTTGCTATCTATTTCTAGAGGTGGCATAAATTGTTGGAGAGGTAGCAAAGGGGAGGATATGTTCTGACATAGGGAGTAAATACATGGCATTAGCAGCAAGTTTAGAACTATGAAAGCTCAGTGCTTGGAGTAGCTCTCAATAGGCACAGACTTTCTCATCTCTTAATGGCAAGCTCCAATCAATCATTAGGGGTTACACATTTGTGTCCCCTAAAATTCACATGATGGAGATCTAAAGGAAGTAATTACATTATGAGAATGGAATCAACATGATGGGGTTAGTGTCCTTATCAGAAGACATAAGGAGGCTTGTTTCTTCTGTTTCTGGTTTCTGCCACGTGAAGACACTTTAGGAAGATGTACACCTGTAAATGAGGAAATGGGCCCTCACCAGACACCAGACATGTTGGACTTTGATCATGGACTTTCTTGACTCTGGAAATAGGAAAAATAATTTTTTGTTTAAGTAAGCTAGTTGGCAACAATGTGTTGTAGAATCCTAGATAGACTACAATACCATCCAGCTCACTCATTATACCCACGGTTTCTCTCATTTGTGATCAGATTCACCACCAAGGAATTTGACCCTGGCCACCAGTAAACCCTCACTTATAAGTATAAGTGAACAACTACAAATTTCAATGTACTTAAGAAAATGATTATATAAAAACAAAGCCACCTGGAGTAATTCTTGAGGAAACTGAGTTATGGGGAAAATATAGAGAAACATTTTAATACAATTTAATAGCCCATAAAGATGTAAAGTGCACTGAAGTCATGTAGTTAAAATGTACTACCAGTGAGAGGGTAAGTACAAGAGGAAATTCATAGAATTTGATAAAAAACACATAAAATTGTTGGAACAAATATGCCAAGTATTTGGTGATATAGATCATAAAGTTCTTCATTTTTAAGAGCTTTAACATTAGATAGCAAGACTAGTCATAGGAGCTATTTTGGGTTTGGAAAAAGCCCACTTCAGTGGAAAAAAATTAAACTATTTTCTAGGATAAAGAAGATAATACGGCTTTAACCTGAGTTTGGAATGTTGAGTTCATTACTGAAACAGATGGAGATTTTTACAGAGGGAAGAAAGGATTTTCTATGAGGGTAAAACCCTTCTTTTCTGGGATTCAATATGTTGGTACTTCTAAGCCTTCTGAGAGCTTTGAAAAGCTCTGGGATACAAAGGAGAGGGAAGTTTTTTAGAAGGAACTCACCACGGGAAAAGATGGAATGTGTACCATCTTCTACATCATTCTCTAAAATTGCTACAATAAAAAATGCAAATTATCTAAAAATCACTTGCAAAACTTGAAACAGAAGTAAATGAAATAGAGAATAGAAGAACAATAGAAAAAAATCAATGAAATTAGAGTTGAAATTTTAAACAAAAGAGATTGACAAGGTTCTATCTAAAGAGACATTTAAGATGCAAATAGTTATAAACAAAAGAGGAGATATTACAACTGATATCATAAAATTACAAAAGATTATAAAAATCCACTGTGACCAGTTGGGGTGGCACACCAACATAATTTTAGCGCCCAGGTGTCTGAGGCAGGAGAACAGAGACTTTGAGGCCGTTGTGACCTTAGAGAGAGAGACAGAGACAGAGATAGAGGCTGGGAGATAGAGAAAAAAAGTATAAAAATTAGAATAAATACAAGCCATTAAATTATGTAATCTAGAAGCAGAGAAATTCTTAGAAATGCATAAATTTCCAAGAATCAATCATGATGATATACAAAAATCAAGAAAGACCAATAATACATAAGTTGTGTCATCGTAACAGGAAAATTAATGCTAATCTTTCTCAAACTCCTCAAAAATTTGAAAAGGAGGAAAAATGTTCCAATTCGTTTTATCTGGTGAGAATTACACTAATACCAAAGCCAAATAAAGAAACTAGAGGAAAAGAAAACTTCAGCACAATAGGAAAACTGGAGAATAATGGATGCAACAGGAAACATGACTGGTTTCTCTGATGATCAAGCAGAGGTTTTTGTAGAATATATTGCAAAAAGACAGAACTGTGAATTGTGAATCAAATTTAGAAGGATGTAATTTATAAGAAATACAAGTCAGATGTTTAGAAACCCCAGTATCAGTGTAATAAAACTCGCGTAATGAGAAACCAGCGAGAACGGAAAGAATGACATGACTAAAGTAATAATAGAGCTTTTTCCTGAAATGAGAATAGATACTAATCTTTTGATTAAAGGGGTTTGGAATACAGAATATCAATATTGCAAGAAAGAACTAGAAATATCAGAATAAGATCAATGAAATCAGAGAAAAGACAATCTTACAACTTTTTTTTAGAGAAAAGAGAGTTTATAAAGCGAGAGAAATTTTGAGAATTTATCTATAAAATATACTGAGAAATCTGAAAATTGCTTTTCATTAGAGAAGCTATGTTTGAATGAGGGCAAAATAGAAATGATTTTAGCAGTGGAAAGTTGACACTGCATGGAAAACTAAATTACTAAAGTATTTTCTTTAACAAAATTAGAAAATGATACCAGAAAAGAATGCATGGAACATATTACAAAGTACATAATGTGACTTTTTATTAGGTCTGATGGTCATGATCTATCCTCCTACACTAGCTGCAAGTTTGGAGAAATTGTCAAAAGAATCCTGAAATAGTAAAAGCATACAAGTACAACAAAAAGTTATTTTGAGTATTAATAGAAATCATTGAGATATTGCTATTAATAAAAATCACTATATATAGCACATATCTAAAAATCAATGTGTCTTAAGAGGAAAATCAAGGAAAATCGATCATTAACTGTAAATTAAGCTAAAAGCAGAGAAGTTCCCATAACATACAGTTACATGTCAATTAATGATGGGATGATATTCTGAGAAATGTATTGCTATGCAATTCCATCACTATATGAACCTCAAAGAATATACTTATATAGACCTAGATAGTATAGGACAATCACTTGACGTAGCCTCTTGATGCAATCAAGAGGTGTAGGAAACAGAAAATTAAATAGGTTGCTGCCAACTAATAAGATATATTATTTCATATTATACTTAATAAAACACTGTAGCAGGTACATAAATCAGCAGCACAGAATTTATTATCATTATTCAGTTGACCAGTTTTATGTACTATACATTTATATGACTGGCATCATAGTATATTTATATTTATTTATACAAGCATCAATCAAAAGCAAAAATGACATCAGAAACACATAGGACTGCACTATCATAGTATGATAGAATGTCATGAGATGATAGATGATGCTAAACTTTCAGTTTCTTTTCAATCTTTGGGGTTCGTCATGGTATATGTGGTCTACTTTTGGAACAAAATATTTCTATGTGGTACATAGGTGTAAATAACAACTTAGTAATAAAAACTCCAAGGTTTTATGGTGAGACAGCTCATTGTTCTTAGTTAATATTATGTGATAATATTGCATAACCATATTTTGTGCTACATGGATGCTATTGTTGCCTCATTTATAGATGAAACTGAAGCCAGAGAGATGAAATAATTTATATAGGCAGATGTAGTCCTTTTTCCAACATGTGCCAAGTATGTTTCTTAGACCTTATAATATTAGAATATCAGCATATCCACCAGCTTCTGCCAGGGTAGAATATGTTTCACGTGATGTATAAAGGATGAAAGGCATATTCTGGCTCAAGGTTTCAGTTTGTGGTTAGCAGTCACCAAAGCATAGACCTCATGCTAGACTGGCATGGCAGAGAAAAGCTGTTCCCCTCATGGAGGCTGTCGGCATAGAGAGGAGGAACAGAGCCAGATAGTGAGAAGAGGAAGGGGCTGGGGTCATGTCCTGAGTGACCCACCTCATTCAGCTTCTAACATTTCATTCAACACTCATGATTTAGTTACTTTCTGAAAGTTCTACCTCTGAAGCTAAGACTTTTGGGGAAAAGTTGTAGATCTGAACCACAAAAGAGAGAGACAGAGAGACCTATAGGACAAGAATGAGTTATAATAATGGGCCCAGTCCTATTCTTTTCTCTCTGACAGATGATACATTATGCAACTGACAGCTTTCTTATCTGTCATTTTTCTTTGCCTCCCTGAAGATGGCACAGACAGACAAGCCTGTCTTCCCGCTACCTGTGTGATGTCTTGGTTGTCACCTAAGCTCCACTAGAGTAGGAATGGAAATGTTCATCACTGGACCTGGGTTACACTCAGTGTTGCTACTTCCTGTCTGAGGAGCTGCCAGAAAAGTTCACCTGACAGGGCAAAGAGGTCAAGGAGGGACAGGGCCCATTCTTGTAAGCCATGCAGTCCCTAGACCTCAAAAGGCTATGATCAATATAGTAAGCTCCCCTATGGACTCTTTTAAAGTGCTAGAAGTCAGGATTTTAGCTCCAGCATTATCACAAACTCTTCTGAGCCTCTACTTCTTGTGAAGTTTGTGGAGTTTTCAGTATGACAACTGAGTCTGTTTTGCACCTTGTGGTCAGCTAGGGAGATACTTGTCTTGGTTTCAGCAGGCTTTAAATGGAGATCTCTCTTGGACAAGGCTACCCTACAGTTACCCCTCATGATTCTACTTTGTAATTTCTAAATGATCTGTTTGCTTTTGTTACTACTTTTTAAGTCCAGAAGGAAATTATGCATATGCAACTGTGCTCTTTCTGTGTATTAGCTTAGATCCCTGATGCCTTCCATCAGTCCAGTAGGGTTCACTGTGTCACGGTTTTCACAGAAGCACAGGTCTCAATAACAACCTCCTTCTGCTGGACCTATTGCCTCCTCGTGACTCTTACCTTGGCTACAATGAGCTGAGCAGGTTGCCCTGGAAAGCACCTGTAAATCCAGAGAGAAGTGGAGGATTGAACATTCAAGAGCAGCAAAGATCAGTAGTGACCTGTGGAGCTTCAGAATGACTTTCAGAAAGCCCCAGAGAGAGGCAAAGGAAGCTGCTGGAAGAGGGGCAGAAAGGCTCCCATGGTGCTGATGGAGTACCTAGAAGCCACCAAAGTCTCTACCATGGAGAGCAAAGAAATAGCGCCGCTCAAAGCTCAGACCTGCAACAACAGGGCTGGGGGTCACTGGCGTTAGAAGCCCAGAGTTAATAATATCAAGGAACCTCTGTTTGGCCAGTATGTGATCTTTATTGGAATTAAGCAAAAGAACCCTCAGAAAATTGGTAACAAGAATATACGTTTCCAGGTCATTCCCTAGTGTCATACCTCCTGCAACCAGGCCTCAATTTTAACAGTCCATTTAGCACTCTTTTGACCAATTGTCTTTTGAGAGGAAACATTAGGGGGACATTTGAGATCTAACCTGAGACAGTCAGTGATATCATTATAAAATTCTGTGCAACAAAACACCTTTTAACCTGGTGATTTGAAACAATTTTCTCTTGTTCTCATGGATCTATGGCTCACCTGAAATGCCATGCCTGGCTTACCACGGGATGGCCTGGCTCCTTGCACCTCTCCGCCTCCTATTACAGCCATCAGCGTGCAGGGCACAAGCGTTTTGTACTATGGCTGAAGTGCAAGAGAAGAAGCCTGAGCACACGGAAGCTTTTCAGACCTTGGTCTCTGCTCATCAGTTCACATTCAGTTGTTCAGAACAACAGGAGAAACTAATAGGTTGGTGAGTTCCAACCTGGAATGCTGTGTATCATCACCAATACAGTTCTTTCATAGTTATCATATGGAAAAGACCATATAGGGGAAATATAGAGAGAAATTTGCAAAATCAATAGGTCAGTTGAAAATGGTATTGGTTTTCTAATCACTGTGGCCTACCTAGAGTCCAACAGGTATGCACAATGCTATGCTAATAATAATTGAATCAAATATATTATTACATATTCATTCAAGGAAAATTTTGATTAACCAGAATAATCCTATAAGGATGAGATGCTGGGATCCTTTTTACATTGTAACACTGAAGTCATTCTTCATGGAGGAAGTTGAGAATAAGCAAGAGGTAAAAGATCTCAGACAGATATAAATAAATTTTGCATTTTCATTTAGTGAAAATAAAGGGTGAATGCCTAAAAGTGAGGACTACATAGTTTATCTAATTCTAGGTAAGGATTTCAGAAGTTTTATAAGTAGAGGGAAGAGCAGCTGATAAAAGCTTAAGGATTTGCACCCTAGGTCTGACAGTAAGAAAAGATGAAATCTTAAATTCCTCAACTTTTTTGAGTGACACTTTTCCTATCATTAAAATTGGGCTAGAATTCAGGCGCAAAATTTTAAAAATGGAAATATGAGAACAGTATAGATGAGAACTCATTGAAATATATTTTGTAAAATGAACAGCAGCTGATTTATAAAGAGCAATGGCACGTTCTCTGGATGACTAATTATAGCTGAGTGGTTAGTATTGATATAAAGATGGATAGATTTCATGCCTAAAATTGTGAAGCTTTCTCATTTCAAACTGGTGTTCTTTTTGAACAAAAGAGGAAGAACAAGGTTCTCTAATTTTTAAAATAAGTACCAGATAAATTATAGAAAGACTGAAGATTATAGTATTACAAGCCACTGATTAGTCTGTAATTCAGAGTGATATGCTAAAGTAGAAAACAAGAAATGTCAGAGTGACCCCGATCTAATGTGTATCCTTTCCAGTTGACAAAGTGCCCTATGTGCTTCCTGTATTATATTAATGATAGAGCATAGCTACCATTTGTTTCAACTCAAAAGGTTATGGCTGTGTTCCAAAGATCTCCACCTTCCTCTAAAAGCAGTTATAAACCCACAATCCACTAATGTATATGAATATACATTATAGATTAGGTTTATATATACAATGTGACTCATTTCACTAACTGGGAGTAGCAATATAGGACATCTTTATTTGGCCAGTTAATCATTGAAATATGTACTTGCTAGTAGGAAGTCTAGCCTCTCTTGTTTGAGTGCTTTTCTTTCTTTGCCATCCCAAGTGGTTCAGATAAATTTCTCAAGCTACTGGCTATGAATTATATTTCCAAATATTGATAAACTTGCACCGATCCTCTTCTTATTCCCTACCATTGTCACACTATGTCTCTGTTGAAGATTTGTCCTGTTGGGTTCCACGGACATCCACTAGTTTGTGGTAATGTCTTTCTGGTTTATTTTCCAGCACCACCTTGGTTGGGTTTAGAGTAGAAAGTGCCTGGTTAAGAGGTTGAATTCTGCTTTATATGAAGTGGATTTTCATTGTTTTTTTTTTCAACTGTGTGACCTATGCCAGACTGATCATCTCATCATCAGTTTTCTCACCTATTAAAGGAAAGTATTTGGCACCTATAAGATTTGTAGAAAAGGTTTGCTCCTGCTGTCATTATGTCTACTGCTAGCAGTGCAATGGTAATTCCCAAAGCTATAACAACATTCCAAGGATACTGTAAGGTAGTGAATGGTGTGCTTTTAGCTTCTTTTTGGAAAGAGGCCAATTAGCTTTTTAGCTTAAAATGTTCTGTACCAAAGGAATTGACAGCCTGGTTGTATATTTCTCAAAAAAGGGGCAAAGTTTCTGAATAGGAAAGTCATGAAGAAACTAGATTTGAAATCTCAGAGAATATAATTTCACTAGTACTCAGGAAAGTTCAAATTAGACAAAACAGGAGAACTAACTGTATGCTGCATAGTTTCAAAAATAAATTTGTGATCATATGAATCTGTAGAGTTTTGAAGGGCAACTTGCATGTGTTGTGTGTGAGAGGGTATATCACACTGTCTCTAAGAAATATGGAAAGGTAGATAAGCTTATTTATTTGTGAGGCAGGTCATTATTCCATGGATATATCTGAAAAACATAAATTGCTAAAGGAAAGGAAGTACAATCATACAATTTACATACACTCTTAAAATACAAAGAGATGCACACATACAAATATAACAAAAACTGAAGCTGAGATCATATACAAACTTCAGAATATTAGCTAACTCTGGGAAACAAGGGGAGACACAGGATGGATAAGGGTCATATCATTACATATAACATTTTATTCCCTATAAAATTTAAGTAAATATGGTAATATGTTAGTATCTGTTATATATGTGTGATGAGTTTATAAGTATTTTCTATCACTGTATTTTTATTCCTATAAGGAAAAAATATTGATTGATATGACACAATATTAGTGAGAAAATAACAGATTTTTTAGCCTTTGAGATAATTGCAAAAATTTGTGAAAAGATAAATTCAGAATTCTACTTTGTGTCATATAAGAAAAATTTTTCTGGATTAAATTTTAAACAAAAAGTTATACCAGAAGATAATATCTTATAAATGTTTAAATGTAAATCTTTATTGTGTAATTTAAGAAGTTAAAAAAAAAAAAAACCTCTACAGCACAAAGACAGAAGAAATACAGGTACAAAAATGGAAATATGACAACAGTATAGGTGACATGCATGCATAAGGTAACGGATCAGGCACTTTATGTCCTCTTTCACATTGAACACGTTAGGATTTGGTAGTAGATTTTTACTGGACATTTACAAGGAGCAGCGAATGCTCAGGTTTTTTTTTTTTTTTTTTTTCTTTTCTTTTTACTCTGCTCTTTTGAGTTTCTTTTAACTCGTTATTGTTTGGTTTTTCTTTATGTGAATCTTACATATTTATATCTGGTACTCTGAACAACTAATTTGAACACCATGTAGTACAGCAACCACTGTTGAATATCTAGGACTTTTTAAAAAATTTCTAGGACTTTGTTTAGTGAAATATTGTATTGTTTCAAATGCTCTTTTTTTTTTTTTTTCTATCACTATTTTGTATTCTTAAAAAAAATGATTTGGCTGTAGGGAGCAATTTAGCAGTAGGGGACGCTGGAAAGACATGACTGATGGAGGGAACCTTCCTAAAGGGATCTAGCGCCCTGGGTTTTATTTTTTCTTGCTAATATTGTATGGTGGGATAAGCTATGCAGAATTGTAGGGGCATCTGCTGTGTCATGCCCTTATGCTGTGATCAACAGTACAATTTCATTAGAAATTTCACAGCTTCAGCTTAAACTTGGCATGGTGGTCCCGAGGGAGGCACTACACAAATCGGAACTTTAGACTCCTACTGCACACTCACTCTGTCAACCTCGGGCACCTGTGTCCTGGACGGTGGCTTTCCTGGTTTTCCAAGAGCAACATTGTCTTCTCCAGGCTTGTGCCAAGGTGGCATCTTTGTATCCTCTTCCATTCTGGCCTGGCCACCAGCTTTTTCCACATGCATGCCAACGAAAGGACTTTCCTGCTCTCAGGTGATTGAGGACCAGCGTTGGCCTGTGTAACCTAGTTAATTCTGGATTTTTGAGAGGCCTAAGAAATTTCACATTTTGTGGCAAAGAATTTAATACAACCATATTGTCCTTTGACTTTCATCAACATTCCCACACAGTGTGTTGCACACATGTTATATAACAAAGGAAATAATTGTTTTGATAAACTTTCAGTCGTTTTAATTTAGGACACTTTTAGAACAAAGATATAAGATATACTCAGCACTCTCAATAATCTTAACCAAATGTCCTGATTAACTCATTTTGTTCAAATTGTAATAAGCAGATACTGACTGGTATTGATATCAATAATAAAGCTTTATCAGTATTAGCTGACTGTCTTCTGAAATAATGTTTAAGTCAATAAGAGCTTCAGATCATTGATCTTTTTTTCTTTTTTTAAATTTTATTTATTTTAATAAGAAAGAAATAATGGGACAGTTTCAAAACACATTAGGACAGTCACAATAATTAATATAATGCATATTGTTGTCTTCACAGTAGCTGCTCAGAGTACAAGGTACAGATATGATAACTTTTCTAAATACTATTAGTACAAATATTTGTTCTTATTGAACTAAGGGAAAGTAGTTGTATGTATAGTGCAGTAGTCCATGATAGTAGTGGGTTATCAGAATAACTGCAATGTCAGATGCTGTTGACTTGAGTCTTTTATAGCCCAGCATATTAATTTGGCTTTATTTATTTATTTATTTATTTATTTATTTATTTGCAGAACCAGAGATTGAACTCAGGCCCTTGCGCTTGCCAGGCAAGCACTTATTCTACTGAGCTATCTACCCAGACACTGGCTTTACATCTTATAGCTCGTGGTTAAATTTTCTGCTGAATGCATAAGACCAAGTTGAAGCAAGATCTATATAGCAAAAACAGTAAGTTTTGTATCTGACAAAGTTAGTCAAATCCCCAGTGTCAGACAACTGGATGATCTTATATAAAGGCTGAAAGATTGTCAATGTTTCTGTTTTCTGTTAGTAAAAGTTTCTTTTATGAAATATGGTTTTTAGGCAGGTATTGTTCATTCTGAAGGATAATGAGATACCAACTTAGAAACTGTTATAATTGTGGGCATAGAGACTGAACATTAGTGTAGCTTAAGAGAACTTCACAAACTACTTGTCTGCTTTGCTTGTATTTTAGCAACTGGCCCACACTGGAGTGTGGGTCTGGGGTAATACTGTCATCAGTCATCAAAAGGCCCAGGAAAGAAGTAAAAAGAACTTAAAGGATTCATTAACAATAAAAACAGTAGACCAGAACTAGGAAGAGTTGCAGGAGTCATTTAGTTTTTACTAGTAACCAGCCTTCTTGGCTTTGTACTATGGATTTGCAACTGGGTTAATGTCATGAGGTAGAAAGCATAAGGAGAGGGAATAGAGATCATGCGAAAGAACATTTTCAAGAAATATGTTTATTTTGTTACACCAGGTGTCTTAGTTACTTTTTACTCATTGCTGGAACAAATACCCAACACTCAAAATGAAGGCAGGAAATGTTTATTTAGCTCACAGTTTGTGGAGGTTTCAGTCCATATTCAGCTGGCCCAAGGCTGAGTGGAACAGGGCAGAGAGCAGCCAGTTCATGGCGGCAGAACAGCAACAAAATGGTGACAGAGGCAACCAACCAATCATGGCAGCAGAGCAATAGCGTAAGTCTGTCTCTCTGTCTCTCCTCATATTACATTTAGGCTCTCTGCCTCAGCCTATCTGCCTTAGGCTACAACCATAATCCCAGAAGTACTTAGACCCATAATCCCATCAGTACTAAAACACATAATCCCAGGGATCATGAATCAAGTCTCAAACTCTAGAAGTCCCTGTCCCATGATTGTATGAGGCTTTATGGGGACAACTACACATAAACCATATCTTTCTGCCCCTGGACCCCCAAAGTCTCATACATATCCCTTTGACAAAAGACATTTTAGTCCATCTGAAAGAGTTGCCAAAGTCCCAACAGTTTCAGCATTGCTGAAAACTCAAAGTCCCAATTCTCCTCCAAGATCCAAGGCAAACTCTCAACTGTGAGCCTCTGTACAATAGAAAAATTAAACATATCCAACATTGAAAGGAACAAGGATCATGCTATCTCTAGACACCCACCCTGTGACTGCATGAGGCTTTGGAGGGGACAAATAGACATAAACCATAACACCAGGAAAGAAGTTGATGCATGTAAATTAAAATATGATTTTGATAGCATGATCCTGTTTTTGAAAGCATGACTTTACAAAAGGTTGGATTGACCACTGGCTAGAAATGAATAAGAACCATCACCACTATATTATTAGTAAGGAGAAAAAAACCAATGAAAGTTTAAAACAAGAATTTATTGTAACTTCACTCAGTTCTTTTCCTGAAATACTACACGACCTGTTTAAAACTCTCCAATCCAAACTGTATTGGAGAATGTTCTTCACTTGAACAGCAGGGTGATTTTTTTTGAAGTGACTGATTTTAATTGTAGGTTCCCTGAAGAGATGGTAATGAAATGGCTCAGTGGTCCCTTCTATTTGGCAGTAATTAGAAAAATCACTAATGTATTCAAAATATTAATAGTAAAATGATTGTGGGCACATATAGTTAATATCTATGCTATTAACTCTGAATATGGGAGAAGCCCAAGAAGATTAGTAGAAATATAGCAATAGCTCTTGTAGTTCAATAAGAAAACATACCATGCCAAGAGAATAAAAAGGGCAAGTGTATCACAGACAGTTCATAGAAGAAGAAATTCAGATCCTAACATGTACATTTAAAAATTCAGCTTAGTAAAAATAAAAAATGCAATTATAGTGTATTTTTTATAAAGGAATTTCCAGGGCTGGGGATGTGGTAAAGTGCTGGCCTAGCATGTGAGAGGCTCAGGGTTCAGTCCCTAGGAATACCACCCCCCACCAAAGTTCAAAAATTTCAGAACACAAAAGCTACTTAGTGTTGTTAAGAAGTTGTGGAAAATGGGATTTTCCATGTAATATTTTAAGTGAAATGTTTGGTAAAATCCTGAAAGAGAGCCAGTTCCAAGTGTGGCAGCACATGCCTACAATTTCAACTCTCTGGGAGATGAAGGAGGGCTGAAAGTTCTAACTCAGTCTGGGCAGCACAGTGTTGCGCTGCCTCAAAATTACAAAGTGGGGCAGTGGTATGGATGAAGGTCAGTATAAATGCCCTGAGATCAATATCCAGGAGAGAGGAAGAAGGAGGGAGAGAGAGAAGAGGGGGTGCAGAGAGGGGGAAGGTAGGAAAAGGGAAGGAGAGAGGGACAGAGAGAGAGGAGAGAGAGAGACAGAGAGAGCGACAGAGACAGAGAGATAGAAAGACAAAGAGAGAGAGATCAGAGGGACAGAGACAGGCAGACAGAGACAGAGAGAAATAGAGAGACAGAGACAGAGAGAGGGGAAGCAGGGAGAGGGAGAGAGAGAGAGAGAGAGAGAGAGAGAGAGAGAGAGAGAGAGAGAGAGAGAGATTTTGAACTTCTCTCTTGGCATGCAATTCTTTCTTCAGGAATTTGTCCTAAGTCAATATCATTATATCTAGAATTTTGAGTGTGAGAATGGTTTATGGCGGGGGCAATCTTCTCACTCTTCCATGAACCCTAAGCATCCCTCCATATTCTTTCAAAGAATCCCAGATTGTAAGGCTTACATGTTCATGAATAAGCTTCTGTAGCTAGTTACATAGGCAATTAGACAGGTCCAAGCGACCACAGCCTGATTAGTGTGTAATAACAACACATTGCTTGAGAGGGAGCGGGCAACTTATATGCTGCTCGGTATGATGCTTGCTGCTCCTGAAAATGTCCCAGCCTCTGCTTCTGGGTTCCTATTGTGTAATGCAATGTTCTTTGAGTGCTGGTTTCAAATGAAACTATGCAACAGCTTCCTGGGGCTTGAGCACAAACCAAGCAACGCCAACATGTGGGTGCTCCTTTTGCTTACTGTGCTGAGAAGGATAAAGTTTGTTTTTTTCCTCTGACACAGCAGTGTTGGCTCTTACGTTACAGTACATGAATCAGTAACAGGTTACCTTTTTCAAAAAATAAACTTTATTTATTTATTTATTTATTTATGGCCGGCTCAACCTGCCCTGGCACATCGCTTCTGACCACATAGTTGTGAGCATTTAGATCTAAGATACAGCACTTGCCATTCCTCTGGTACCTGTAGTAGGTTCTTCATCATTATATGTTTGTTTGCCTTTTCTAAAATTGAATGAAAATGGATCCATGAAGTTTGTACACATTTTTCTGGCTTCTTCAGTTCAAGGTGTTTTGGTGTTCATTCATGGTTTTGTTCACCTCAGCAGTCCATTTCTTTTTACTTCTTAGCAGTAATTCATAGGATAGGTATGCCAAATATACTTACTTATTTGCTATTGGTTTGTTTGCAAGTCTTGAGTATTACCAATAAAGTTGGTACAAAATTTTTTTCACAAGTCTTGATGTAGAGAATGACTTTCTTGTGAATATCAAAGACATTAGTGGCTCAATGGTATTTTAGCTCTATGATTCATATTTAATGAATTAAAAAACAGTTTTAACAAAGTGGTTGCACCAGTTTTAATTATACAGTTTATAAGAGTTCTAGTTCTTCCACATCCTCCTAAACACATTATTTTTTAACTTGTAGCTATTCTCATAGGCATGTTGTATGTCCTGGTAGCCTCATGTTTAATAACATCTCTTTATGTGCTTATATCTTCTAAGTGAGGTATATGTTCCTATCTTTTGCATATTTACAAACTGGGATATATATTTTCCTATTATTACATTTTTAGAGTTCCTTATACATGTCAGATATAAATATTTTATTAGATACATGATTATTATTATTTTTTTTTGTCGTACCAGGGATTGACCTCAGGACCTTGGACTTGCCAGGCAAGTTCTTATTCTACTGAGCTATCTCCCTGGCTCCTTACATACATGATCTACAGATATCTTTATCTATTCATGATGATGATTTTTTATGTGCTTAACAGTGTTTAAGTCCTAAGCTTAATTTTAGTGACACCTAATTTTGTTTCCTTTCTTCTAATAATTATGCTTGTAATGTTATGCTTAAGAGATCTTTTACATTTAGGATTATAGCTCTTTTACATTCACCCAATCTGTTTTTTTTTTTAAAAAAACTTTGTTTATTTATATTATGACCAGTTCAGCCTGCCCTGGGAGTGGGGCTGGTGTAGCACGTGGTACCAGGGATAGAACCAAGGTCAGTGTGGTTGCCTGAGCTTGCCTAAGCAGGCACTTTAGACTGCTGATCTATCTTTCTGGCCACTTTGTTCTTGATTACTGCACTTTTTAGAATATGAAATACAATATAGAATATAAGTCATGAGAGTGGACTTTGTGTGTTCTTCCTTATTTTAAGGAAAACATTTCATTTTTCATTACTAAGCATCATGTTAGCTGTATGTGTTTTATTAATGCCCTACTTTCTCCTTTTAAGCTTTCTGGGAGCTTTTATTGCATGTAGTAAGATTTGTCACTTTTTAAATCTCTGGAATAATAGATTTGTGTGTCTTTGGGTTTTGTTAATGCAGTCTGTTTCTTTGAATGTGACAAATATTTCATTCCATTCTCTTTTTGGTTGTACAGCAATGAGAAGTTTGATGTAATTCTTACCTTTGGTTCTCTGATCTTTTCTTTCTTTATCCTTGATTTTGTGAGGTTTGAATATGATATGCGTAGGTGTATATTTTTAGACGTTTACCCTGCTTTGTGTTCTCTGAGCTTCCTGGTTGTGTAATTTGTTGTCTGACATTGACGTAGAAGAAATTTCTGGTGAAAGTTGCTTTGATTTTTTTTGTCTTTTGTTTCCGCCCTTGTCATCTCATTCCGTGCTACTTCACCTGACACAGTTGCTTCCTAGTTGAAACATCTACTTTGTGTTGTTTTTTTGTAATAAGATTTAAACTGGGGGATTATCTTTTTATAAGCTGTAGATAATGTCAATTTTACTTTTTGGTTGTAGTTCATTGCTTCTTTCTATTCTGCTACTAGTTTATTGGGTGATTGAAAAAGTTAAATTTCCTCATTTACTTTCATTGTTCAAGGAAGGACTAGAGTAGCATTGTATGGCACAATAGCGCTTTGCCTGACCAAAAGAGGTCTGATTTTGTTCTGATGCTAATTTACCTCTATTGTTAGCTTACTTATATGTAAGGCAAAAATATTTTAATGAGTATAATGGTGATTATAATTACTGAACACTTGCTAATTGTGAGGCATTTATGCAAACACTTCACATAAATCAATTTTTTGAGGTATTGGGTATGGAACCCAAGGCTTTGCACACGCTAGATGAGCTCTCTGCTACTAAGTGACCTGCTGGCCCAACCTACATCAAGCCTTTTAACCTAGGGCCCGGCAGGATGGCTCAGTGGTCTAAAGCACCTGCTTAAGAAAGCTTGGGCGACTGCAGGGACCACGGTTCGATCCCCGGCACCACATGCTGCGCCAGCCCTGCCCTGAGGGCAGGCTAAGCCGGCCATAAAAATAAATAAACAAACAAACAAAAGTTCTGAAATAAGAAAAAAAAAAGTCTTTTAACCTTCACAAATCCTCTTGTGAAGGTGCTGAATTCTCTCCCTTTCACATAACAGTGATGTGACTTACCTAAAGTCATAGAGCTGATGGGTGCTAGACTTCGGAGTCAAATGTAGGCAGTTGGTTCCAAACCCCATGATTATATTTACTGTATCCTAATGATGTTCAAGATTATTTGAAGTTTTCTCAATAATATATATTAAATTAAATATGTAATAAAATATATAGTCCTTGAAATATAAAAAATGTACATTGTGTTAAACAGTTAATTATCCGGAAGTTTCATTTTATTTGTTAAAATAATTTTACTGTATGTTTGTAACTCATATAAATTGTGGCAATTGGATTTAAAAGTTTGATAAAAAATGGTCTCCACAATTCTTTTCAGTTATTTGATTGTCAAAAATTCCAATACATATTTCAGAAATTTTCTAAGTGTTTTTAAAAAATCACTGAAGTTCATTCAGGAAAATTCTCCTATAAGTTTGGACAAATAATGCAAATGATGACAGTATTTTCCTTGTCAGCATAGTGACCTAACTACACTAGCTATTATGAAAAGGAAGCTCAGTGTTAGAATTTGTCTAGTATGCACAACACCCTGGTTCATTCTCCACAGGCAATATAAATTAAGCTATGCCATTAGCATGTACCAAATACCCACAATGAGAATAAACACTATGTCATAACACGAACTATAAATGATTATAGCATTAAGAATGAAATGGGGGAAGAGAACTTAAAGATAAAGGAAGGCAGCTTGATCATAAGTAGGGGACTAGAAATGAATCAAGCCATGTGATGTATGCGAACCCATTCCCTAAAATGAATGTAAACAAATGCTGCAAACATGTAGTAATGAAATTTAAAAGGGCATGTCTTGGTTACTTTTGTCTTTGTGGAGACAAAATATCCCAAGTCCAGAAATAATGAAGGAAAAGTTTATTCAGCTCACAGTTTGTAGAGGTTTCAGTCCATACTCAGCTGGCTCTAAAGCAGAGTGGCACGTGGCAGAGGGCAGTCACTCATGGTGAAAGAAAACAGCAAAGAGCAAAGGAAGGAGCAGTCACCAAGAGCCAGCCTCTCTCCCTTCCTTATACTGTACCCAGGCTTCCCTCCTCAGGACAGGTGTAGTGCTCATATCCATAATCCTAGCTTTGGACTATGAATCAGTCAAAAACTATAGAAGCCTGCCCCTTGACTGCATGCAGCTTTGGGGAGATATATAACACAAACCATCACAGGGCATATGAAAAGAAAACTGAATTTATTATTGTGTGTTTCTATTTTATTTCACATATCTATAATGATGTAACTTCCCCAAGTCTCTAAATGTTCACCACTTAATATGAGAAAATTCAGGTATTAGCAGATGAAATATTTGCACAACCTCAATAGCTAGCAAGCAGAAGAGAAAGAATTTTGTCTCTTGTTCTGACGCCAAATCTCTTGGTTTTAGCACAGGACCAGCATGCCTCTTTACGAAATGGGAACAAGGCTGGTGTTTAACAAAAGGGATCTGTTTTAGAGTTACGGATGGAAGCTTAGGGACTCTGTAAGTGCTCTTCAAGAACATTCCAACTACTCTGGATAAAAGAAAGCTACCTTTGAAATCTAAAATGCCCAAATAACACGATCAGCTTAATTTCCTATGTCTTTTCTGCTGTATTGTGAGTGGAGACAGACTGCCTCTCACTAAGTGTGATAAGTAGTTGACCACGGTGTGAGGGTCCTGGTGAAAATTCCATTCAGTATTTTTCTTGAAATACTCTTAGAGGCAAGGGAGGCTTGAATGAGATGACATATGACAAGTTGTGTTCTTCTAGAAGACAGGACTGTTTGTGGTCTAAAGATTAGTAGAAAAGCCATACGTTTTTGTTGAAGATATCTTTTAGGAGAAGAGAAAAAAGTGAACTTTTCTTGGTCCATCTTGAGAAAAAAAAAAAAAAACCTTGCTATTTTTTCTGAATTTAGATAATTCAATAAAGAGCTTCATTAATACGCATTATTCCATTATGAAAATATGAAAATGAGGATAGATCTTTAAACAGGCCAGGGGTTCAGATAATCTTAACAAATTATTTGAAAATGAAAGAAGAAAAAAATCTGAAAGATGCCAACCTCTTTGTGTCATGGATATTCATGCGAATTTCTGACCTCTGGTGTTCCCTGCTGGTTGCCACACAGGTCTCACTGCTGGGTCAGCGCCCTGTGTAGCTGCTCTATGTGCAAGCCTTATCTTGTGTTCCTTACCATGCTCATTGTTCCATGATTTTTGAAGGGCCAGTTAGCAGGGCTACTTTAAGTTGCATGGCTTTATACAAATGCATTTAATAATGCTCCCATGTTTTGTCCTAGGATTATGTTCATAGCTAAAGTCTGGCTTACATGTTGACTGTTTTTTTTTTTTTTTTCTAAAGTGACACTGTCTAGCAGTTTTTTGTTGCTCTTGAAATGTTTTGTGTGTTCTGCAATGGTCATTACTTGCCACATATGACTATGAAACTCTAAAATAACACTTATGTTACTCAGAAACTTAGTGCCTAATTTTAAATTTAACTAAACTTAAATCACATTTAAACAGCTGCATGGGGATAGTGGCTATTACTTTGGACAGCACATTTAAAAAATGGAATAAATCTTTGGACCCCTCATGGGTTTCTTATTTTATTTCACTCCATTTAATTTTAAAGAACACTCAGAGTAGGCTTATTTTCTCTTTCTTTTTTAAAAGCAAACAAATATAGGAAGTTTCAGAATAGGGAAGAAATGCTTTTGTAAAGTCTCAGTATTTCAGGCCCAAGTGTCCATTTGTCTTGAGAAATATCTGGCTTTGAAATTCTGCTGCTGTGGGCACTAAATGAAGCCTTAATTTCCATACTTCAGAGATGGTATCCGTGCACATTAGCCATGTGTGCTGCACACACAGCATCAAGGGAACGACCACACGCTTTGAGGTCTGTGCTTAGCATTTCTGCCTGGGGAATCCTGCAGATTCTTTGAGCATCCTCTTAAAGATCCTGCTATCTGTTCTCCAAGAGGAACAGATGCATCTTTCCATATAGTGTAATAAGCAAAGTTCAGGAGATGAAAGGCTGGGCTATATTCATATTTCTTTCTCAGTGCTGAGTATATCAGTGGTACTCAAACCAGACTTCTTAACAGCCAGCTTCACTATTTTAAAAAAACAGGCTTTTGTTTTGGCTGTTTCAGATCAGAAGCTATTGAGTTTTCTCTTGAGTCAATTATGCTCATTGTTTACTTTTTTTTCTAATGCATTGCTTTTTGGTAAGCTAGTCATTTTACTTTAAAATGTGATTTTCAGGCATTTCTATCTTTATGAAGAAAATGGTTGTTTACTTTCTATTTTTTAAAAAATAAGATGATCATAACTGAAGATAAATACTGTAGCTTGTAGTATTTTCTTTCCTGTGGAAGTAATACACATTTTATACTATGGGTAGAAGTAAGATCCCCCTTCTCTCCCCAGTACATTTAAATAGGTGCAAGAAGCTCTGGCCTTTTTAAATTTTTCATATTAGGGCAATGATACATAACAATGTAATGAATATTTAAAACTGCTGGGAGAGAATATTTTTTACTTTATTTTTTTTTTACTTTTGATAAGAAATAACAATATGATAGTTTCAAAACTCATTAGTAGAACATTCCCAATAATTGATACAGTGCATATTGTAGTCCTCAGAGTAGTTACACAGAGCAGAGGATTTAGATGTGATAATTTTTCTAATCATTATTGGTACAAAAATTTCTTCTTATTCAACTAAGAGAAAGTAGTTGTACACACAGTCCAATGTTCCATAATTGCAGTGGGTTACTGGCAGAACTGGCAATGTCTGAAGCTGTTGATTTAAGCCTTTTACAGATCAGCGTACTAATCTAGCTTTACATTTTATGCCTCATGGTTAAACTTTTTATGCTGGTTAGTTAAGGGCAAGTTAAAGCAAGACCTGTATAATAAAACATGTAACTTTTGTATCTCCCAAGGTCAGTGAAATTTCCTCAGGATTAACTTTGAAACTGTGTACAGTGCTTTGTAGAACTGTTGTCAGTGTCAGCCTTCTGGATGAGTCATGGTCATTGCTTGACCAGTTTGCTCTGTGAAAGTCTGAGAGAATGTTTTCTCTCTAGGTGACTCTCCTTAGGCACACTATATGTCTTCAGTCCCTTTCCTCGGTAGCCCCAAAATCTCCTTGAACAGAAAATTTGGGAAACTACTGAGTTACAGGATATTATAGCACATGTTCTCTTATGTCCTGAGTATCACTGACGTTGAAGAGCTAGGGTCAAAATATTGACTATCCTTGTAGCCCCTCCTTTTCTCTAATTTTTGGTCTGTAAACTTGTACTCTTAATCCTCCAGAAGAGAAATTTAGGGATACTATTACTCTATAACATATGTACTTGAGCTTAACATCATTGTCTTTCTGATTATCAAACATCTTAGACTTAACTTGGAATTGGTATTTTCTATCAATCATTGATAGTCTAATAAATCTCTATAGAATGTGATAAAAGCAATCACACATTTTTTACACAGAAATTTAGAAATCTAAGCATATGCAAAATTGTAGCCAGTCAATTCTATGGCATTTTTCCTAGTCTCTTCCCCACATTACTAGCCATTCATGAAATGAAAATCAAAACAACACTTAGATACCATGTCACTCCAGAAAGAATGGTAATCATAAAGAAATCAACCAACAACAAATGTTGGAGAGAGTGTGTGAACAAAGCAACACTTCTCCACTCTGGTGGGAATGCATACTGGTGCAACCATTATGGAAAGCAGTGTGGGCACTCCGTAAAAAATCTAGAACTGGAAATTCCATTCAATCCATATCCCCCTTCTAGAATTTTCCCAGAAGCACTAAAAACATCATATCATAGTGATATCTGTGTACCTATGTTTATAGCAGCACAGTTTTTTTTCAAGTTTCAATTTTTTATTGTTTAAATTTAACAATGGTTATATTACATATTTTCA
>PVJA010001411.1:82552-128027 GCA_004027025.1 Myocastor coypus | reverse complement strand
TTATCGCTCCTAGATCTGCTGTATAACTGCCATCCTGGATTTAGTTTCATTGGGTTTTTTATTGAATCTTCTGTATTAATAAGCTTTTGTTTCTCACCTTATCTTTTCATCTTGTTATAGTACATCACAAAAATTGGAAGATGTAGTTCATGAGAGGTAGTTGTTGTGATTCTTGTACTCTTCTCAGAGTTGTGTGATAGTATAGAATTCTAGGTTGAACAGAGATTTTTTTCTTTCAGATATTAAAAGTCTGCCCCATTGTTTCTCCTCCCTCTATTCTTGTATTTTGTCCTCCCTCTCTTCCCAGATCCTTCCCTTCCATCTTTTTCTTCTGTGTGTGCTGCTAGGGATTCAAGGTAGGGCCTTCCTTGCACATGGCAGGCAAGGACTCTACCACTGATCTACTTCCATAGCCATTCTTATTTCTGTAACTCATTTTAAATCACTTAATTATATGAAACATAAAATGGTTTTCAATGACACTCTTTATCTCCTTACACTTACAATGTGCACTTAGTGAAATTTCTTAGCTGTCGATTCATGATTTCAACTAAAGAAAATTGATTTTTGTTATCTTCTTAATTTTCTCTTATCTATGTCTCCTAAAAAATGGGTGTTATAAATTCCAAATTCATCTGCTCTTATGATTTTTGTTGTAGTTTACTTATATTTGGATATTTTTAGTATTTCTACTGTTTTATTAGTTCAACATCTACATTTTATATCTCTAAGCACTTTTGCTTGCTTACTTTGTACTATTTTTGGAAATCTTTTCTTTTTATAGTAGTAATATACTTTAAGTTGCTCTAAGTTTATAAACAAAAAGTTTTCTTTTTGCTTCTTAAAATTCTTTCTTCAGAATGCCTGTCTTAATGTTTATCGATACTGTTCCTGAATTTCCTAATGTTCAGTGTACTCCTTTGCCTATTTGTATTTAGTGAAAAATGATGAACCTATAATGCCTTTCCTTAAGTCCTACACAATCATTTACCCTCCAAGTCTTTATCCTCAGTTGGAGTTTGGACACTAAAGGAAGCAGAAGAAAAAGTGATCAGGAATCACATTAGGATGAAGATATGCAAGCTGGCATCAGAGATGCTAGGATTTGGTTGTGCCAAAGAGTTGTGTGTCAGAAATTTGATCACCATCATGGTGATTTGGGGAGGTGGTGAGGTAAAGTCTAGTGGAAGGTCAGTATATCATCAGAGGTACTTTCTTGAAATAAGTTGAGGTAGTTCTCATGGTATATCCCATATAGTTCCTTCAAGAGTGAGGCTTTATAAAAAAACAAAAATAGCCCTTTTCTACATTTTGTGTTCCTATTGCACCATATGATCTCTGTCTTACACATGGGCCTTCCATGTTATTCACCATGCAGTAACTCAGTCTTGGAAAATCCTCACTGGAGACAAACAGCTGTTAACACTGTACTCTTAGACTTCCCCAACTGTGAAACTGACTTCCTTTTCTGATTAAGTTGTCAGCCTCAGACATTCTTGCAGTAATGGATAATAGAAGAAGACAGTGAGCCTGTACTTTAAATAATGAAAATATTGTTATTCTCAGAAGCCAACACATAATTCAAGCCCTAGAATTTTTTCAGGAAATTTATTACAGAAGCCATTGTCCCCAATTAGGTTTTTGGTACTTCATTTTATTTTGGGCAGATTAATGTTTCTTTTGGCTTTAAGGTTTGGGTTATTCTTACTTTCTTGTAATTAGTATAATTATTTGTTTCCTTCATGAAAAAGATACAGTATATGTAGGTACTTCGGTTATGGAACCAATATCGGGTTTTCTTTTCACTCGTATTTTTCATTTCTCCTGGAGTTCCCTAGTAAAGTTCCTCGCACTTGTGGAAGCACCAAATAACATATTTTATCCTATGGCTTCTTTTTCCTATTAATAAGACTGTAGACAGCAGCATTAATCTTGTAGGGACCACATAAATATCATTTAATACTTAGCCAATAACTATATTATAATTACACTTTTGGGCTTATTTGAAGATATTAATGTGATAAACTTTAAGTGTTCTGTACATTGCTGCCATAACAATAGCTACCCATCTCTTCTTGTTAGGTTTTCCTTTTCTATCATTCTACTATATTTATGTCTACAAATAATACATTTGGGTAATTATAACCTATAATAACACATTTTCATAGATTATCTGAAAATAGTGGAGGCAAAAATGTATCACCTTTCTGAGAAACAGTTTTTAACATAAAGCATCACTAAATTTGTAAGTCAGTGAATAAATTCTCAGTTTCTTAGCAGTATTGGGATTTTGTTAGGAACTAAAGTAATTTATTTAAAGTGCCAAGCGAGTAGTCAATTATTGTCATGCTTACTTCTAATGTACAACATCTCTTGTGTAACAAATTCTGTCTCCATCCTGAACTTTTCTTGCCTGATAGACCTAGACCTGAAAACATCAGCTTGTGGCTTGTTCCTGAGAGGTTTTTGTTGTGGTGATAGAGGTGGTTGTGGATTTTGTTTTCTTCCCCAACAGGTACACATTTTTTCCCATAGATAATGCAACAATTAAAGATAGTTCTATCCAAACCGCCTTTCTCTTCTCATCTCTGGAAACATATTACTTTGTCACATAAAGTGTTCTACAACACCTATGCTTTCACTAACGACATTTAGCTGACTTATGGTCCCTGTAGTCTACTGCTTGCCAAAGTGTCTTTTTTTCCTCATCATAACTAGGAAAGTAACATCTCAGTGCATTCAATTTCAGTGAAAGCTCATAGCCAGGCTCGACTAGCTACAAAAGGAAGGCAGAGTAAGTAGCTGGTAGTCAGGCGAGCTCTGAGCTTTGCCCAGAGCCTTTCTTTGGAAGAGTGCACAGGAAATACCTCTGTTGCTCAGTGAAAAATCTGAGTGAGAGACAATGTTCTGTCATTTTATAATGTAAATCATAAGTAGAAATTATATAATAAATCATAGCCAAAACAAAAGCAGAGGGGGTAACAGAAGAAGTTATGTGTTTCTGGAAAATGCTATTATAGGACAAATCCCCAAGAGGATGTGATGTGCTGTTAGCCTCACAGCTGCAGGAAAAGCACAGAGGATCCCCTCATCTCAGACACTTCTGAAGCAAGTTGCTTGGAAGCTAGGTGTATAATAGGTGGCAGTTGTATGGGTTTGATGCAATGACCTTCAAAAGGGAAAGATCCATTTTGAAGTATTTCAGATTCACTTATACATTCACCATTAGACTTTATTTGTCAAGAAATATGTACCCTTTCTTAAAAGCAGAGCCAGTTTATTATGGAAAGAAGGGTGTTCTAGAGGTTTTATTTGTATTATTAAGATGTAGCAGAAAGGGTTCTTCTGTGTTTGTCTTGCTGCTGAGTAAATAGAATTTTATGAGTTTTGGAAAGAATATTAAGAAATACTTCTGTAGACCTCCTGCGAGGACTAGTTTTGTCTAAGTTTATTTCTAGCATTATTTGTGCAGAGCCACTGGAAGCTCCGCTTGCTTAAGCAATATGATGGCCACATGGAAAGCTTAACAAATAGCTGCTGCTGATATTAGTGAGGGCTCGCTTTAAAGTGTTCAAGAATCCATTATATTGAGAAGAATGCCTTCCTTCTAGAGCTAACTCAGGTATCTACGTTTTCCTACTGGAACCACGGAAGACATGCATTTCACAAACATGTCATGAAGTGCTACTACTGGCCGGAGATGGCAATTGACCCTGGTCCATTACTCATTGTTGGATCTTCCCTGCAGAATTGTCTTTTTTTTTTTTACATGAAACATCCCTACCACTTTCTGTCACATCGAGGTACCTTCTTTGTCTTTCCACTGCTTTTGCTCTTCTGCAAAATGAAAAGTGTCTATTAGATGATCTGTATGTAGGACTGATAGCTGGGGATTATCTCTAGCCTTCTTTTATTTTCAGAAAGGGTCTCCCTAAGTTGCCAAGTTTCCTATACTGGGTTTGAACTTTCAATCATTTGTGTCTCACTCCCAGATTTTAGACATGTGCTGAGGAATTTTAGAAGACCATTAGCTAGGTGTAATTTTGTACTCTTGTAAGCTAGGAGCAACCATTATGGAAAGCTCTCAACAAATCAATGCTAGAGATTCCACTTAACCTAGGTGTACCTTTCTGGTTATTTTCCCCAAAGAGTTAGGTATCACATTACTGCGATATTTCCATACCCATATTTCTAGCAGCACAACTCAAAATAGCTAAATTTCAGGAGAACCTCATATGCTCATCATAGACAAATAAACAAAGAAAATGTGGTATTTACTCATAATAGGGTACTGCTGAGCCATAAATAAGGTTCAATGAGTCATTGTAGGAAAGTGTTAAGTGGATAATGATGAGTGAAATAAATTAGACATGCGAGGTTAGTATCACATGGTTTTGGGCTGGCCCGATAGCTCACGGAGGAGGGTTGTTCTGTGCAGGACCCACCCCGAGGGCACCCTGAGATGATGAATGAGACTGGGTGTGGTAATGCGTGCCTATAATCCTAGTACTTGGGAGGCTGAAAATGAGAGGATCGCTACAAGTCCAGTCTGTGTAGGGAGACCCTGTAGATCTTGTACTAAATACATTAACCCCACACACACACAGTTTCTCTTATATGAGATATCCAATGTTTAAATAACTTAAACAGCAAAATAAAAGAACACAGAAAATAAATTCCTGATAGCTCTAGAATATTCTGATTCTGTGTCCAGTCGTAGTTATTGGACTTTACTGTGTGTGTACTCTCAAGAAGAGAGGACAAGGCCACCTGAAATGTAAAACAGGGAGAGACAAAAGGTGTTGTGGAGGTGACAGACATAATTTCATTGGTGAAAATTTAGTTCATTAAGAGACACAGTGAAAAATATGTTTGGATGGAGCCAGACATGAACTAAATGAATTCTGGTTCCATGTGTAGAAATAGAAACATTTGAAATTAAAAGTAATTTGCCAAAGGACAAATTCTGCACATTCCTGTCTGTATATTCCTTGAGTTGGAGCGTAATATTAAAACACATAGCATAGAAATTGCGGTTACAATGTGAGAAAATGTGTATGTCTGATAAGGAAAAAGATCAGTCATCAGATGAACTGAAAACATTCTCTGGTTCACACAACTGTTTTTAATCTAAAATATTTACTTAAAATATTTTTTAAATTTTATTTATTTATTTTTTTCTTGTTTCAGAACCTTTATTTGTTTATTCACTCATTTTTATGGCCGGCTCAGCCCGCCCCGAGGGAAGGGCTGGCGCAGCATGTGGTGCCGGGGATCGAACCGCGGTCCCTGAAGCCACCCAAGCTTCCCCAAGCAGGCGCTTTAGACCACTGAGCCATCCCGCTGGGCCCCTACTTAAAATATTTTTAAAATTAAATGTGCATTTAAAATGTTTTCCATCAAATATCAAGGGGTTTAGGAGTTTCCCAGGGTTGATTTATTTTTTCTGTTCTGGTGCTTCCTGAAACTGAGAAAAATTATAAAGAATCTTTAAGTCTATAATAACCACTAAATACCTAAAATTCATCCTTATTCTGTGTCCAGCACATTTTCATAATATTGGTGAAGAATAAATAAAAACTGATTTTAAGATATGATAACTTTTAATTTCAGTGTAAATAATTAAAAGCCCCAAATCTTTCAATTAATGGATACTAGAAAAACATTTATAATGTGTTTTGTTTTGGGAATCAAAAGGTAAGAAGAGAACAAAAAGAAAAAATACTGAAAAAAAGAACTTAAGCAGGAAAAAAGTAACATAAGACATTGATAACAAATAGGCTACTCATATGTATTGACTCCTTTAAACTGTCACTTATCTCAAGCTGTATATTTGAATCTAGAAAAATCCAATTTGTACTAACATTTCACTGCCTTATATATAAACATATGAATTTATATTTCTCATATGCTTTTAGCAGACATCCTTCACAGTTCATAATTAAGTTATTGACATCTGCTCTAAAGTGGTAATGTGATGATTATTAAGACCAAAGTGTTTAAGTTACAACTTTCTTCTCTTTGTTATAGTCAGAAGATTGCCTTAACTTTTCTAATGTTCATATTCATTATATAGAAAAAGATGGCTAATCATAGTACTACTACTCTTCTTATTTTTTGAAGAAGCCAGACGGCAAACTATGTTTTTCTGTGTTGTAGTTCATAAACATTCAAATATAAATATTTTCGCATTTTTATTTATTAGAAAATTGTTTACTAAAAGGTAAACTTAAAGTACTTTGGAACCTACATATTTTGCCGCTAATACACTGAATGAGTGTCAAATTTACAGAACATAATGCAAATTCCATGAGAACCGGAACCTAGGTTGTGAAGCTGTTAAAACAGGCTGTAGGAAAACAATGGAATGTTCTCACAAATTATGAGAAATGCAGGCTGCCTCAAAGGAACCCACCTATAGGACATTGGGATTAGTGTGCCTGAGTCTACATGTACAGTTATTATGTTGCTAAGAGACATAATAAAATGTCTCTACTCTCATTAAAATTGTTATTAACCTAAAGGGTTCTCAGGTCTGATCCAAATATATTTTAAGTGCCAATATTCTATGTTGTACCTCTGAGATTAACTGCATTTTTGCAAATCTTGCATCTTGTCATCACTGAGAATTGTCTTAAAGTAACAGCATCCCATTAAGCAATATCAAATTGTATCCTGGATCAAAACTAAAAGTATTTATATAATGCCAGTGTTGTAGGGAAAGGTTTTTTTAATATAAGTTGTTTTAATTATGAAAGAAAAACATGGCATGATTAAAATTGTTTGAATTTATGATCGTACATCCTTAAGCTCTTGCCTCCTACTTTGCTGTCATTCTCTCCCTAAATATTCAGGTTGCTGGATGATCATTCTATACAGTTAAAGCATTGAGTTTCAGGTGCCAGCTACTTTCTAACTATGCACCCTCATTAATCTTAATGTTTTTCTGTTTTTCAGTTAGAGGTTATAATGTACATTTCTAGAAAATAAGGGTGGCATATGAAAACTACTGTGCCCATCGCACTGTGAGTTCTGTAGAATAAAATATTCTCTATACCCATCTACATATATATTTTCTCCTTCATTATTCATCTCTGTTTAGAAAGTACGTGATAGATGGTGCACAGCTGTCTTATAACTTGGTTGTTTATCACTTTGAGAACCCTACTAGCCATTCTAAGTAGGCTGTGCCTCCTAGGGACATGAGGAGATACTCTGAGCCTCCCTCCAATTTTCTGAACTGAAGAATGGAGATGGCAACTGTCTCTCTGAGATGTGTGTGAGAGAAGAAATGTGCTTGGTGTCTCCTCCCAAGTCTGGAAGTTGCTGACTCAGTGACAGTCTCTTCTTTTTCTCACACTTTGACTATGTATCCCCCTAAATGATTCCTTCAGATCATCCTTTCGCTTCAATGAAATAAACTACAGGCATATGTTATGCTGGTTCTGCTTTTATACATCACTCAGGAGGAATTTGTATTAGTTCTATCCAAGTCATGTGATAGTGTCCTTAACGCAAAAATTCCTGATTGCAACAATATTATCCTTTGGAAAACCTCAAGGGTTGAAATTGCTCTAATATTTGACACTGTGAGGAAGTTCAGGTCACATTCATTGAAGGTGATCTTTTCTTTATTGAATGCTAAAGAAAAATACTATGCATTAGAAGTTGGAGAAGTTTTAAATATTATTTTAAAGGGAACTAAAATCATATGAGTGTTCTTTAATTGTTTTCAGTTGTCAGATTAATATTTCTTACAAATATTGTCTTGGACTAGCACAACATAAAAAATGACTATCTTTGGGTTAATTTCCAATGTTGAAATTGTGTTTTCTCTTGATTATGAGTATGAAATGTAAAAATGGAATTGTATAGAGTTCACCAACTGTTATTAAAGTCAGACACAATGACACAGAACACAAAAGTAAAGTTCTAGAAGCACACAGCTGCAGCTAAGCCTTCTAGAATAAGCCTTGACTAAAAATATATTTAGAGAGCTAAAACCAATCTGAATTATCAAATTGTTAGTGAGATCAGTGTTTGAGGAGGTATTTACATTACTGGTCATATGTAATGGGTAATTGAAAAATATAATGTATTGTTCAAGCTTGTGTGAATAAAAGGAGGAAGCTGTTTTGGACAATTGTCTTGACACTTCAGACTTTAAACACAATTATCATGGGAAAACCAGGATGTATGATCCACCTCAGTAGTTGAGTCTTTATGCATCTGTGTTATAAGCACTCAGCTAATGAAAACTGTACTCAAAATCTTTCTACAAAGTTCTGTAAACTTATATTCATAACCCTCCAGAAGAAAAACTTAACGATACTATTACTCTATAACATAGGTACTTGAGCATGATATCACTGTCTTTCTGAGTATCAAACATCTTAGACTTAACTTGGAACTGGTATTTTCTATCAATCATTGATATTCTAATAAATCTCTACAGAATATGATATAATTTTACAGGCTAAAAATTAGAGAAAAAGAAGGGCTACAAGGATAGCCAACATTTTGGCCCTAGCCCTTCAAGGTCAGTAAGGACTCAGGACACAAGAGAACCTGTGCTGTAATATCCTATAACTCAGTGGTGTCCCAAATTTTCTGGTCAAAGAGATTATGGGACCTCAGAGGGAAGGGATAAATGAAGTACAGTGTGTCTAAGGAGAGTCACCTAGGGAGAAAACATTCTCTCAGGCTTTCACAGAGAGCAAACTGGTCAAGCAATGGCCGTGAATCATCCAAATGGCTGACACTGGCAACAGTTCTACAAAGCACTGTTGATTCCAAAGTAAGTCCTGTGCAGATTTGACTGACCTTGAGAGATAAAAAAGTTACATGTTTTGCTATACAGGTCTTGCTTAAAGTTGTCCTTAACCACCCATCAGAAAAGTTTAAGTACAAGGCATAAAATGGAAAGCTAGATTAGAATGCTGATCTGGAAAAGGCTTAAATCAACAGCTTCCAACATTGCCGGTTTTACCAATAACCCACTGCGATTATCGAACATTGGATTTTGTATACAACTAGTTTCTCTTACTTCAAAGAGGAGAAATTTGGTTGTAACAATAATGATTTGAAAAAGTATAACATATACACCCTGTGCTCTGTATAAGTAAAAGAACAACAATATGCATTATATCAAATATTGAAATATACTACTAATGTGCTTTGAAACTGCTACATTATAACTTGTTTCTTATTAAAAGTAATAAAAAAAGAAAAAAGAAAAAAATCTGGGAATAAAAAAAAGAAAAAGAAGGTGGAAAATAGATGCATAAACATAAGATAGCTAACTGTATTGCTAATTTATATTAGTTCACTGAAAAAGAACAGTTAGTGCTTACTTTACATGATCAATTTTGCATGCCTGTGCCTAGTAAACTGAGCAACTACTTTTAAAGTAAAAATATTCAATGCGAAAAAAAGGTGTGAAGAAGCATTAAATCATGTTTTGAAATCTTTAAGAAGGAGAGCACCCTTTGCATAATTAGGAGAGACACAGAATGGAAACATTTTGTTGCTTAGAGACCATAGGGGTACATGGCATGCCCAGATTCCACTCATCGTGGAGTCAGGGAATATGGACAGAGAGATCATGGATCTGGTACACTTTGCTTATATCAAGGCCCAGGATGGGAACATAAATGCTCCAGAAATAGACTCACAATTAAGCTGTTAAGTAAGCAGGTATAAAATTTGAAACAAACTGACCTGAAAAGCCTTTCTAATGAGGGACCCATATCTTGATATATGGTTGAGATTAAGTATGAGAGTTTGGGGTCAGGGTTCTCTGATTTCCACAAGAAGAATTAAAACGAGAACTCATAATCTAAATTAGATGGCCAAGCACAAAATAGATGCAAAGGCAATATAAAATTAAAAGACTTCACTATAACTTAAGGAAGAGATGTATAGATTGGTCTGAAAGAAATCTTTCACTGCACAGCGGGGAATGTATGGTAAACTACTTCTAATACCCTGAATGTTCAGATCGCATCTGTGTCCTGCAATCTGTCTAAACTAGTTGTTCAGGCTGGCACTTTGCTCTTGGGATGACTTTGCAAATGACCAAGCAGCACAGAGTTGCCCGTGTCCCCACCCTGAACATCACAGAGCAAACTTCAGCTCAGGATCTTTTCTCCCCATTGCTCAAGTCTTACTAATAACTTTAAAACTCACTAGTAGATTCTCTGGTTAACAGCTGAGTAAGCACAAAGGCTTATTACCTCACAAGAGTGTTGAGTATTCTGAAGGAATACTGCTTTCTAAGACCAGATTGTTCACAGTTCTTATAAGAATGGCATTCCTCTTTAGCGGATGTAGATCACACACATGTAAAGTTCTATCAGTATATCCTCCCTATGTTCAAAGCTCTTTAACCAAAAGTATAAGAACTACTGTTGAAAAAATAGTGTAAATTTCTATATGTCTGATTCAAAAACCTGTATTAAATGGATATTTGAAATGTAAACATGGAAAAATTATAACTTATGAGCAAAAACTCTAAATTGAATGGAAAACTTTACCTAGAAAAACCCATATGTGTGTGTGTGAAGAAAAGTTAAGAAATTAAATTATGAGGTATGTCTTTTAATCTTTTCTGCTGAATAATTTAATAATATGGGCTCATTTTATGAATATATGGAATTCAGGCATTTTCTCTTAAAAGATACAAATGTAGAAATGTTTCCTGGGCTGGTGATCCACAATCATTCTCAACAAGAACAGTGCTTGGGGTTTGCAGGGGCTGTGTAGCCACAGATTCATGCGCCTGTTAGTCAACTTCAACTTTGCAACAAATGGTTGGCATGTAGCTTTTGGAGGATTCCTTATGTAACAAAAGGGATCCCCATTCCGCTACTTTGGAGTTAAGGACATCCACCATGAAAAACAACAGTAGTTGTATAAATGCTGTACTCTGTCTTAAGTATTATATCTCTTAAATTGCTGAGGAAGTGTGAAAACTTATTTTTAGCCTTGTTAATTATATTTAAATAAAAGAAAAAATTGCATTTTTTATCTTACCAAGATTTATATTGACAAATTTTGAAGATATTCTTAGAGATCTAAACACTAGGATGCACTTCTCTGTAGAGTTTCACTGTCACCGTTCTTTTTTGCTACTTGTATGGTTGACCATAACCGAAACTTCAAAGGGAGTCATTTGATCACAAATTGAAATTTTAATGATATCCCTCTTCTCCTCTTGGCATTTTTTTTTCTGAACATGTTTTCTGAGAATGGCGTAGCATACTTAGTGTAAAATTCTTGTTCTTTGAGTCATAGAGCCTGTTTTATAGTCATTAATTACCTATGTTTTGTTGCTGGGTTACTCTTCTAACTGCTATAGTTTCAACTTTGAGATGTGGAAGCTTTGCATTAAAGGGTTTTTACACTTTTAAAGCTTGAGGTATTCTATCTCAGTGACATCATGGCCCATGGATATACTGAGATAGTACTAGCCATCACAAGAACAATGACTGTAAAGGACAGGAACATTGATAAGATGTCACACTTAACCAGGGAAATAAAATCACGGAATGTGGCCAAAGCCAGACACAGTGTTAATACCAAATGAGATGGCAGGAAAGACAGATTCAACAATACATGCAGAAAGTCCATAGGGCTATTCTGAGTCTCAGCCAAGGAGTATCAGTGAGCAGACAAGTAGAAGGACTCACAAAGTGGAAGAGGGAAAGCTAATAATAGTTAGCTGCAGGAGAACATCTTTGAAAACCAGAAGTGCTTATCTATGTTTTGCGTTAACCACCATGTGATTGAAGCAAGACTTCTTTGCACAAGCCTGACTTACATTCTGCCTAATAGTCTGTTTTACAACCAAAGATGAATGAGGCATAGGCTTCATGTCATGATGGCCTACGTTACTACAAGTACCCAGGGGTGCCTTTTAATTATGTTCCTTCCAGCCACTTGTAGCTGCAAATACAGACCCCTGTGCTATTGCTGATCCAATCCAAATGATGTAGTTTAGAATAATACTATGGTTTGGGCTCTGATGAAGATCCATTCTAATATACTGCATGTACAAAATACACGTGGGGAATGCTGAGTGTCCTTTTGTTTATGGCAGAATTTAAACCATACATGGGTGACATGTGTGAACAATGGAATTAGAAAATTTATCTAGCTCAACAGGGAGGAGTAAAGCAAGAGTGGAATGAGGGTGGCCAGATATTTGTTGGTGGTACCAGGGATCAAACTCAGGACCTTATGCTTTTCAGCAAAGCACTTATTCCACTGAGCCATTTCCCCAGCCCCAGACCCAGATGTTATTGCTTAAGCAAGAAGTAAAGGAATTCTCAGAGGCTGCTTGCCCACAGATCACAGACTAAAACTAGAACTGTGTGAGTCTAGGGTTCTGCATATAGTTATCCAAGTTTGACAATTACTTACAGCAAAACTGTCTTAGTTACTTTTTACTCGTTGCTGGGACAAATGCCCAAAACTCAAAATGAAGGAAGGAAAGGTTTATTTAGCTCACATTTCGTAGAGGTTTCAGTCCATATTCGGCTGGCCCAAGGCTGAGTGGAGCAGGACAGAGAACATCCAGTTCATGGCGGTGGAACAGCAACAAAATGGTGGCAGAGGCAGCCAATCAATCAGGGCAGCAGAGTAGCAGCAACACGTCGAGTCTGTCTCTGTGTCTCTCTTTATATTACATTCAGGCTCTCCACCTTAGCCTCCGCCTTAGGCTACACCCATGATCCCAGAAGTACTTCGACCCATAATCCCATCAGTACTGAAACCCATAGTCCCAGGGATCGTGGATCAAGTCTCAAACTCTAGAAGTCCCCACCCAATGACTACATGAGGCTTTGGGGGGGACAACTAGACATAAACCATAACAGAAACAAACAACAGTTTTGCTTCAGAATTTCATGTTGGATCCTATTGAAAAGAAAGGTAGGAGATTCAAGTTGAAATATAGCAGTTTTTAAGGACAGCCTTTGGATATCATTGAGATTTATTTTTATGACAGCAGTATTACAGTTGCACTGAAGGAGAGAAACAGAATCTGCTTGAGATCCCAACTTATACCACTGCTTCGGTCTGTTATAGTTTCTGTCTAGATTTTCCCCCGAAGCCTCATGTAGTCATGGATAGGGCTTATGCAGAGATGGCTGACATAGAGTACGTGATGCTGGTACTAAGAGTGTGTAATTAGTGAATTAGTCCACTGATTGGTTTGGCATAGTTCTTGGTAGGGTTAAGAGTGTCCCATACTAGGGATAGGTATCCTGGATGAACAGGACAGAAAGAGGGCTGGTGCCATCATTTGTCATTTCCTTGATGTTTACTGCCTTTTGCCTGTCCAGCTTTGCCACGGATTGTTTACCCTCTGTTGTGCCCCTCTGCCATGTGTCACTCTGCCTCAGAGCCAGACAATTACGAATTGAAACCTCCACAAACTGTGGTTAACTAAACCTTTCCTTCTTTAGCTTCGAGTGTTGGGTATTTTGTTTTAGGAATAAGAAAAGCAACTATGACATGGTCAGCTACCAGGAGGTAAGGTGCAAAAAATTCTTGTATCATGACAATATGTGCATCAAATAGAGCTTTCTATCACAGGTTGAGGAGCTGATGTCAGAAATCAAAAATTTGTGGTTCAAATTCTACGGAAGCTGGGAATTTCCCAGAACAAGAAACACACTGTAATGGAGCTAACAGGACAGCCAAAGCCCTGACAGAGAGCGGAACTTCTAGAATGGACCCCATGACACTGAGACTAGAGCCAATCCTTACAAAACCCAGGGGTGAAGAAACTTTAAATAAGGTATGTTGGCAGAGTGAAAGTAGCACGCATAGCTTGTAGGGTGGTTCTTCATCCAAACGCATTTGTCCTAGATCACCTTGCAATGACTATGAGGACTTGAATCCTAATTGCGGGTTTTGCAATGCCACCTAAGTCTGATCAGGGCACTGTGCCCTGACATCTTTCTCAACAAAGGATTTAGAGATATGAATATGACTAGAGCAGTTCATTCTTACTAGATCAGAAAGGTTTTGATAGTTCCCAGCTGGGCATTAGTTTAGAGACATCATATGAATCTACTCCAATAAAGTCAGTGCTTATGATTTCAAATAGAAGAGAAACTACTTGGGAAGCACTTAGAAGCACGGTACTCTGGTGGTTATTACATGTAGCTGTTTAGGTTATAAATAGGTACTAAGAGGAAACTGCATTCAGGTTTCTAAGCTAGATGTGTACCTATAACCAGACGCCAGATAGAAATGAAACTTCCCACTAAGAAGTTTAAAATCAAGGTGTCAAAGACGAACAAACCTGGATTATACTAATTTCCTGCTAGATACCTAGGAAAAATTAGTTGAATTTTTCTGAATATCATTTTATGTTCTTTTTCTTCAAACATAGTATGGCCGTTATAACCCTGCTCTGCAAAATTATCAATTAGGTGACAATATCTTTAAAATCTCTGATAAAGTATACAAAAATAACACAGTGCTCAGTAATCAGTAGCCTTAGTAATTTTCACTGTGGATATCTGGACTTATATGAAGATGAGAAGGCTCAGTGCTGGCTATCCCATCTTTATAAAGGGCATCAGCATTCCATCATAACTCAATCCACAGTTTGACCTCTCTGCTAATTTTGTTTTCCATACTGAACAAGTCCTAATATTTCAAATTTAAAATGTCTCAAATGCATCCACATCTTTCTTTTCCCATCTGTATCACTCTAGTTGAAACTGTTTTCATCTCCTTGTTGACTGCAACAAAAGCCCTTAGTGCTCTGCTTTGCTCTTACCTTTTTCACAGCACATTCTCTGCAAAGCACCAGGAAATAGTGACATTTTTGTTATGCATATTCTATCCTAGGAGCCTTTGCTTAAAACATTTGTTAGATCCCTACATGGTGGCATGCGCCTGTAATTGCAGCTGCTCAAGAGGCTGAGGCAGGAAGATTGCAAAGTCAAGCTGACCCTCTTGGCAACTCAACAAGGCCCTTTTTCAAAATAAAACTTTAGCAAAAGGCTGTGAATGTAATGTAGAATTAGAGCAATTGCCCAACTTATGCAAGGCCCTGCACTGATCCACAGTACTTGAAAAATGAAAGGAAGAATGGAAAGCATCTTCCGTTCCCTTTCATACCACTTCCCCAAATTGACCTCCAATCTCTGCTTCCCCCTGCTCACTACAGCCTTGCCATTTCCTCAGTTCTCAGCACATGCTAAGCTCAGAGCCCCCTCTCCAGGCCTTCATACCTGCTGCGCTCCATGCCAGGGACCCTCTGTGCTCATTTCATAGCTGCCACTTCCTCACTCTGCCCCTATCAGACTTGCCACTTTCTCAGCCTCCTCCAGAGCACTTGCCATCATATCTTTGCATTTGCTATTCACCTTTTTTTTTTTTTCTCATTTGGCCTCCATGAGAGTCACACTCTTTCCTGCCATATTCCAAGCAAGGTCATCAAAAATGAGTTTTGAAAAAATTAATAAGTAAATAAATGACATTTTTCTGGTACAAAACTGAAGATGGTTTGGTTGCTCACTCATTGATCTATTCAGTGGTATACTTATACTTGCTTTAAGGATTAGTACTTATTTTAATTGTGGGTGAATTTTCAAAATAAAATTGACCACCTCATCTTTCTTTGTGAAGGCTTTGTTAAGATCTACCTGACTCAATGTGATCCTGGTGTCTCCCTATCAAGGAGATATTAGAATATTTGTTGATCCTATTCAGTCACTTTTTAGATCAGTCATGTTTCTTCCTTCTGTGTCACTAACTAGACAGTCTAAGTCATTTGGGAACAAAGCTTTGTTAGTGTTCCTCACATGGCAATAAAGTCAGCCGTGAGGAATTTACACTGCAGTTTTCTCTTGTGTTAATTACGGAAAAATAAGTGAAAATATTCATTAACAGGCGTGATGACAGTTGAGGGAAACATGCAGTACAGTGGCTGAATGCAGACTTTAGAGTCTAGGAAACAGGACTGGAGCACAACTTGGTTTGTGAATTATAAAAAAATCAGCTTTTACTTTGTCAGATTTCTGAAATGATTTTGGTGATCAGTTAAACCATTAAAACGCAAGCCTTGACTAAATGGTAGCAATTTTAAATTTCATAGTGGCACAAGGTATTTGGCTAGGTGACACAACAGAAGGCCATTAAGAATATTTGCAGTTTAAGTCTCCTTGAGGGTAAAAGAAAGAGAATGGGTAGAGAGAATCATTTCTTTTCTAGCTTCCTATATCTTGTCTCATAAAAAAGATGTAACACATACTCATAATTCATCTCAGCAGTTAAATGCTGACAATATAGTGTCAATCAATAGATAACCTTTGGTGAGTGGTCTGTAGTCCTCCCACAAAAATCTTTCAGATTTCCCCATGAGTAAGCACTTTTCGTTTTTTATGTATTTGGTACAGCATCTCACTATGCAGCTTCAACTTGTAGTGGTCCTCCTGTCTTTAGCTCCCCCTAGTGCTGGGATTAGAGGGGTGCACCACCATGCCCGGTCTTCGTGGCTAGCTGAGTGCTTCCCAGGGACTGGGCCAGTATGGCATGTGGTGCCGAGGATGGAACCCTCGTCCCTGTGCTTGCCTAAGCAAGGAGTTTAGTTTTCTGAGCTGTCTCTGTTGAGCTATCTCGCAAGCCTTAACACTTTTCTTTGTAGAACTGCCACAGTGCAAAACATTAGCGACTAGGGCAACCTGCTGGAGTCCCCTTCTGTTCCTCTTCCTAGACAGAAGCTTTCTTTCTCTTAATAAATCTATTCTGCTCATAAAAAACAAAACAACAACAACAACAAAAAAAACATTAGCGACTACTTGAGCTAAAAACAAAAACAAAAACATGGAAACAAAAGAAACAAGAAATTCATAATAAATGAAATGGATGAGTCCTTTGTGAAGTTATTTGCCATTCATTTTTTTTTCAGGTTTATATCTTTTTTATTTCTTTTGTGAAAATAAAGTTCTGAAGTGGTCTGGCAGTAATGGAGATAAATGTCAAACCAGTTACCCACCCTGATCCCATAGCTCTGGAGCATACTTTACCATCCTATACTAATTTTAAAAATTGCAGTATTCTATTATACACCCGTTCTAATTGTACAGTACATTTCTTTCCTCCCTCCCTCCCTCCTTCCCTCCCTCCCTTCCTTCCTTCCTTCCTTCCTTCCTTTCTTCCTTCCTTTTTCCTGAGACAGGGTCTTGCTGTGTAGTCCATGCTGGCCTTGACCTCACTATACAGCCCAGGCTGGCCTCTTAATTCACAGCAGTCCTGCTTCTTCAGCCTCTCAAATGGTGGGATTACAGGCACAAGCCACTATGCCTGGTTTGTAAAGTATATTTCTTAAAATACGTGTAAACCCCTAGATTAGAATGGTTCACTAATAAATGATCAGAATACTTAACTCCAATTTTCTTAAACTCTCTTCTGATTTAACACAACAAGCCTAAGTAAAATGGAAAATAATGTAACTACTAATACAGAGATTTATTTTTAAGTGAGTCCAAGTTACAATTTCTTAAACATCTGTTGGTTTAAATGTTTCAAACTGGATTAATTTCTGAAAAATAAGTCCCTTCCTGCTACCATTGATGACAGTAATGACCACTATGTCTACATAGCTCTGTTTATCCCTTTTACCTACTGTAATTTCAAAACCTTTTCTAAAGATTTTTGATTGATCCTACTTCATTTCTATTATTAACATCTCCGATAGTGTGAAGAAAAATTTTGAAATAACCGATGAAATCTTCCTAAAGTAGCGTAGCTATTGTCCTAAATATGGAGTCTGTGGTCAAAAACATAGTCCGGGTTTATTTTTAGAACTCAAATGTGTGGAGAAATGAAAACCAAGAAGGTTCTGGTTTCTATTCCTTACATATATTCCATAAGGAGACATATATGTCTTTTTAGCATTCCTATCCATGGCTGTCCCAAGTCATTTCCTATTTTTCTTTTTTTACTTTTTTTTTTTTTTTTTTTTTGCATTTTAGTGAAGGGTCTGTGGGGTGTCCAGGGTCTCATTACAAGATGGGACTCATAGTGATCTGCCTGTTTACAGCCTCCCAAGAGTTGGGATTACAAGCCTGCACCACCACACCTTGTCTTAGTTACCATCTCAGTGCTCCCCCCAGGGGCAGAGCTGGCATGGCAGGACTAGGAATTGAACCCCAGCCCCTGCACCTTCTTCCAGGGACTTGAACCCACTGAGTTTTTTGGCCAGCCCTCATTTCCGGTCTTTTCATTAGAGCCTTAAGCAAAAGCCAGAGGTGGAAGATACCTGATGTACTCTTTCCATTTGGCCCTGGATTTTCCTGCATAGAACTTCACAGAATTTCATTTCAAGGTATTAAGGGAAGTTAGAACTGAGGAGAAAACTTAAGTTGTACCAAAATATATCGAACATTGCTAAGCTTGGATATAGAAAATAGAGCAATGGAATAAAAATGGAGAAGTCCTGACAGACGTCTCAGTAGCCGACCTCATCTGTAAAAAGCAGCATTTTATCCAGATCTCCTTCGTGGTATTAATTCCTCATCACAGAATTATAACACACATGCTCTGTGTCTTTGTGTCTCTTTTATAGAAAAGTCTGAGTAGCTGAAATGCTGATGATATGTATAATGTCTTGTTTCAAAAGAGATATCTGAGACAAAGGCTGTAGCTACTCTCCTGAGAAAACATATCTAAGCATTTGCTGGCAGTCATTTAGGCTGAATCTATGGAATTGCTCACGACGTAGGGATGGATGTCAGATGTTCACTGGATGACTCAGGTGTTTCAGGTACACAGTTGGTTTATTTTTAGTAAATAACACATTCAGGTAATTTCAGTTTGCCATTTGGAGTCTTATCACTATGCAGGTGAACATAGATTAGGAAGCTTTTTCCTTTTGCATCTATTTTATTTGTTAGATGTTTATATACTGTTGTGCACATTTTAGTAAATTTTATCCAGAGTTAGGATGGATGATTCATTTGATTCCAAATATTACTAAGAAAAAGTTTACCACACTGCATAAATCCTCCAGAAAATTAACTAAGGCAAACAAAATTCTCAACTGCAGCCGCTTAAGTTTCATGGTTAATAATAGTAGTTTATAATTTTGCAGTTATTAATGCAACTTTCCCAAGAAGTGGTGCTCTGGGTGCTAAATAGAATTTAATGACTTTCTTGGTGGCCACTTAGTGTCAACATGAGCAGGGCGTTCTTTACCCCAGTGCGTACGTGCCGCTAGACCTGCTTTTGAGGATTGCTTGTGTTTTTTCCAGCTGGCACTTTGTATTCCTGTAAGATGTCCCAGCAACACTTTCCATAGTCTTCCAGCATAATGTAAGCAAGAAAATGGGCTAATTAAGTCAAGAATTACAGAAGCTCAAATTTAATGTTTGAAAAATTTCTAAATATGCATTCAAATAACAATCCATAATAACTCAAGTTCAAGACAAAGGACATGTTTTTAGTAAACTGGCCTAAAGTAATTTGTATGGATTTTTTTCATCTTTATATAAATGGGCCTATGTTCCTGAGGGTCTCTGCTACTGTATCTTGTTTTTAAGGATTCACAAGAAATGCATATTGGTCATTTAGATAAAGGTAGGAATTGTATTCATTAGCTGTTTGCTCACCAACAATATTCTTTTTTTCTATCCATTTTGTTGCCAAATGAAAAATAACTTAAGTCATTTAGTCTGATGAAAAAAGGATAATATGGAGCTAGAGATAAATATTATAATTTAATTCATTTTTAAAATTTTTCAAATATGCTTAGTAGGATTTGTGGACAAATAATTATTAGTGAGAAAACTATTGATTTTTCTCAGTGATAAATCTAAACAATCAAGAGACATAACAACGAGGTTAATTTTTAAAATATTTGAAATAAAGGCTGGGGAGATAGTTTAGTGGTCTAAGTGCCACATGCTGCACTGCCCCTGGAAACTTTGGAGCATTGTGCAGGCCACACAGACCGGACATGGTGGCACACACCTGCAATCCCAGTGGAGGGGAAGCTGAGACAGGAGGATCACTACAAGTCTGAGCTGCGTAGCAACCCTGTACCAAATTAATTAATTAATCAATTAATTAATTATTTTAAAGGCTACAGAGATAGCTCCACAGTCTAAGTGCCTGCCTAAGTAAGTACAAGCCTGGCATTTGATCCCCAGTATTATATGACATGTGGGCCCCAACCTGGGTGTGCCAAAATGGCCACCAAGACTGAGCATGGTGATAAATGCCTGGAATCTCAGCACTGGAAAGGCTAAAACAGGAGGATCACTGTGAATGTGAACTGCATAGTGAGACACTGTACCAAATACATAAAAATGTTCTTAAAAAAATAGAACATTTGAAATATATAGAGTAACTGAAATAAGTCACCTACATTCACATTGCCTACTAATTTTAGCCAAGTTCCCTCAGTTTATCTATCTATAAATAGGGGTGATAGTACTAGCTACTTTATGGTGTTATTGAGAATAGGCTGAATGAATTGCCATGTGTAACATCCTAAAGTACCAATTGGCTGGCAGAGTTAGGCTTACAATCAAGGAAGAGTTCTGGTGGGGATCGCCTATAAATACAACTTTAAACATTTATTTGAAGCCAATCCAGCCCCCAAAGTAAGCTTTTAAGCACTATGACTGGCCATAGTATACATTTAAATCAATAATTAATAATGAGTATGCTAGAATAACAGAATAAATCAGGTCATTCTATTTATAAAAATACTCAATTATTTAGGGAACAGGTGAATTTTTAACAGATGAAAGAGATTACTGCACCGTACAAATGTTACTAGATAGAGTGATCTGCAGAAGGTTACTGTTGTTTCCCTCTTTCTTTATTAACCCAGTTTTCATTGCTGTAAACAAGTACTTTATAAAGGAGCTTATTTAAAGCATTGGAGGCTGCAAGTGCCAAGAACATGGTGTGACGCCATCAAAGACTTTCCTGGGCTGTGTCTCATCATGACACATGGCATCATAGTGAGGACATGCAGAAGAAGGATCACGAGGAGCCAAGGGCAATCTTTTCTCTCACCTGTCTCTTTAGAACTAACCAAGATCCCAGGAGAGCCACTTCAGCAGTGGAGGCAGTGCCCAGAGTGACCTCCTGGCCTTCCTCTGGGCTCTAATCCCAGCACCTCCCATCACTGTCACTACACCAAAAAAGGGAACTTCAGGCACATGAGCGCTTGGAGGACAAACCACACCAAAACTGTAGCCTCTGTCTTTCTCTCCCTTTTTCCCCAACTTCCCTTCCCTCCTTGCCTCCCTCCCTTTTGATTCAAATAAATTGAGTTCCTTTACAGAGTCAGGTGATGTTTGTCACTGTGATCCAGAGTGGTATGATTTGTTCCTCCTGAAATCTGAGGAACAGAGCTGGCTTTGAGCATTCAGGGCCCCCGTAGAGTTTGCAGCACTGATAAGAGAGGAAATGACTCCACCTAGCCCTTGATTTAAGTGACCATTTTGGGATGGCTTCATCTTTATAACTCATCATGAATGCCCATGTCATATGCACAAGCAATCTAAATATGAGTGTAACATTCTTAAAGGTAAGAAATTTATCATTAAATACCAAAAACAAAATTCTGGGAGCACTCAGTAATGTTAGTCTCTTACATAGTTCCAATTAAGTGCTTTTATGTATTTTTAGTTGCTTGTTTTCTTGTCAATAAGTGTTAGGATAAAATTAAGTTACATAGATACATACAAAGGACAACCCAGTGAAATGTAAGTCTACCTCTATTTTCTACCAACATGTTATGATATGAACCTTAATACTGGTTTCAAAAACCTGGCTACCATTTGATTAATTGGCTTTGCAAAGAACTTCCCATATTTGTAACTAATAATAAAATTCATAGCATATTAACAAAGAACATACTATATGGTGAAAGAAAAGAGTTCTTTTCAAAGCTTAGGCTGTAAAATGGCTTCATTTAGAATTTAGGTATCTGACACTAGCATTCCTCTCATAATGTTATTATAGTTTATATTAGTAATATGCCCTCTCTTTTAAAGATGTCTGGCTAAAAATAAATTCTGACCAGTATAAGCATATGTACTGATATGAACTCTCCTGTATTTCTCAAGATAGACAGACACAAACCAAAGATAGCTATACTTCTTATATTTATAGATTCTAGTACGTGGTAGATACAAAAAGTATAGGATAATTGCATGAACCATATTTTTGGGGTTTTTTTTAGTGTATATTCAGACACTTACGAGTTTGTACATCGATTACTACTCATGAAACAAAAAAAATAAACATGGTAAAATAAAAGTGTAGGAACTGTCATCAAGTAATCTATAAAATGGCTTTTAAAAAGTAATTTTATATTAAATTTGAAACCTCTGATTTTAAAAATGTTCAGAAGCCAAATACAGATACTTGTTTTCTAGGTGAATATACTTTAAAAAAACGTTTTGACAAAAACAGATTTAAATTCTCTTCTTTCTTCATAAAAATGTTAATCAACTTAATCTATAGAGAACATTGAATAAGGTCCAGGAGAGAGCTCTGGGAAGCCTGTGGATATAAGGCCAGCTCTGCTCTCCTAAGAAGTGCATTCTCTTGAGCATCCTTGGAGAAGCCAATGGGAAACCACAATGGAGCTTTTCCCCTTCATGGCAGCCCTTAGCTCCCACAAACGTGACTTGTTAGTAGTAGTATTCTAATCTTCTTCCATACTCACCAATGAGGAACTATAGCATAGACAAGCAGTCCTCCCTAGCAAGAGACAGATAAGAATCTGAGAAGACCTGATTTGATCTATGTATTATTCCAGAGTAGCTCAAAGCATTCACAGAAGTATCTGGCCTGGGATTCTGTAAGGTTTAATGTGCCTTGACCAAAATAAACAGGACCTTAATTGTATGATTGAATAAATTTTACCTGACTGAGATTTCTTTATTACCCTGTTTACCTTTATTACTGTCTGTCTGTCTATCTGTCTGTCTCTCTTTCTTTCGAAACAATTGTTTATTGTGTGTCCCCCCCACACACACACACACAAAATCTAAGATTTAACTGTTTGAAAACTAACAGTTTTGGTCAAACCACTTAATCATATTATTCTTTTTTAAATTTTATTAATTTTAATGAGAAAGAAATGATGAGTTAGTTTCAAAACAGGTTAGTAGGACAGTTACAATAATTAATACATTGTTGTATTCGTAGTAGTTGCTCACAGTACAAGATGCAGACATGATCTTAACCATTCAGGAGAAAATTTTAACCAGAAGGCATAAAAAGTAAAGCCACATTAGTATGCTGAGCTGTAAAAGGCTCAAGTCAATAGCTTCTGGTATTGCCAGTTCCTCTGATAACCCACTAATATTATGGACTATTGGACTACATATACAGCTTCTTTCCCTTCAATGAGAAGAAAGATTTGTACAATGTTTAGAAAAAATACCATGTCTGCACCTTGTTTGCATTTCTAAGAGAAAAATAAAAGGAAAGGAAAAATATCTCCAGTTCTTTCATTCCTAGCTCACAGTTCTCATAGATCTAATCTTTGTCTTATTGAATTTTGTGGATTGCTCCAACTGGCTGCACTTAAGAAAATGAATTAATGACTCACCCTCTCTATTCAACGAGGGCTTCTCCCAGCTGGCTAGAACATTCCTATGCATATGGATTCTGCCAGTAGGGTTGAAACAAGATGTTAACTGACAGTTTCATACTCATTAATTTCCAGAGAGAACAAGGAGTTGACTGTATGTCAACCATTTCTGAAACGTTTTGATTCATGTTTTCCTTGTTGATTAGAACTGGGTTTAAATGCTAGGTTAGGCACTTAGGAAGAAGGAAGAAAAAAGAAGTTCCAGTTTGGCTGCTTGGCATGGTTTAGATAATTCTGAGACTAATGGATTTAGCATACACACACACACCGCAATTAACATTTGCATTTCCCACTAAAGAGATAGCAAAGGTATTTGTGGAGCTATTATATGTTTATTCATCATTTGCTTAAAAGATAAAGCAGATACTAAATTTAGTTTCTTTAGTAGAGAATAGGCTTTGCAGTAATTAGCTGAATGAAAGCAGCATTCAGGTACTGCAAAGTTGTTTCTGTTGATTTTCACAGCAACACTATAGAGTTAATAATATTATCCCAATGTACAGATGTGGAAACTAAGACTAATTAAATTGGCCGAAACATAGTTGGAGAGCCACAACAAGAATTCAAGTTTTCTTTCGTTTAATTTTGAGTTCTTTCCTGTACAAATGCAAATGAATTTAGGAAAATAATGAATACCTAAATGGCAAGACTCCTATCCATCAGGCAGAATTTTCTGCCAGAATTATAGTGTTTACTTGAAGTACAATTTGCTCATAAACAGAGCAGGCAGTGCAGCTGGCGCTTACATCTGGGATGATTAACTGGCACCTACAGTACTTTTCCCCTTCAGTTTCAAAATGAATGCAACAAAACCTCAGGGCTATGGGCTGGTTCCCACTTGGGAAAAGATGAGTTGAATGCCGTAGCTGAAGGCTGCGTGTGGGAGTCATATGTCAGGAATCTGTTGTGCATTTGTGATAATTCTTTTTGCAATTTTTGTATCTATAGATTTCAAAATTTGAGAAGATATATATTACATCCACATAAATCTGTACACAAACATGTAGTCAGATAAAAACAGAGTATTAGCCTAATGAATTATAGACAATACTAAACACTATTTGAGCAAAAATAAAGATTCAAAGCTCAGAGAAAACCACAAAAGAATAAAAACTTAAAAATACACAGATATGTCTTACAAGGGCTGGTCAGATAACTCAGTGGATCTCTTAGGCAGAGCAGAGTGGCTGAGGTTTGATCCCCGGCATGCCCTGCTCGCCCTGCCCCTGGGTCACACTGAGATGACTAATGAGACTAGCCATGCTGGTATGAGCCTATAATTCCAGCCCATGGAAGGCTGAAAGCAGGAGGATCACTACAAATCTGATGTACATAGTGAGGTTCTGTAGACTCTGTACACCCTGTAGCAAATACATAAAAAGTATCTCTTACAGAAGAGAGCATTTATAATACTCTATAATATATAAAGTTCATTCTGTGACTAAATGAGAATTTTCTCTATTGTGTCCAATCTTAGTAAAAAAAAAATAATATTCAACATGATGATTATTAACCTCATACCTGAATATTCTGTCCATGGATTTGAGAGCTCGCCAGTAGAAGATGTATATAGCTGGCCGGAGACTTGAAAGATGTTCTAAGGAAAAACATGAGGAAGAAAAAAGCATTCCACAGCCTTCTTTGAAGGAAAATCTTAAGTTATAAAATAGATGAGAGTATAGTCCTGTCCCTTAGGTACCATATCCTTCAGCCTTTCCCAAACGCACAGTTATGGAACTTAAACATATATATGTATGTATGTAGAGACAGAGATAGAGATAGAGACAGAGACAGAGACAGAGATAGAAATAGAGATAGAGATAGAGATAGAGAGAGATATACCTAATCTATAACAAAGAGACCTCCCATTCTCAGAACTCCTAGCTTCCTCGCTTCACTACCTACTTAGAGTGGGCCCTATAAAATCAACTACAATAGCAATGCTTCTAAGTGTCATTTCTAGACTTGGCAGATTGAAACAAGAAAGCTAAGATGAGATATGACAGGATATATTAATTAGTGTTTCTTTTTCCCAGAGAAATATAATCAAAGTACCGATGGGAGGGAGGTGGTTATATTATTATTACTGTATAACCTATTCTCTTCTAAAAAATGCATGTGATTTATTATAAGGAATTGACTCATAATAACGAGGTTGGCAGGATCCAACCTACAGAATAAATTGGCAGGTTGGAGACTTAGGGAGAAGCCAGCATTGTAGCTTAAGTCTATCAACTTTCTTTTTTTTTTTTTTTCTGTCTTTTTGAGACAGAGTCTCACTATGCAGTTCAGGCTGGCCTTGAGCTCACTTTTGTAGCCCAAGCTTGTCTCAAACTCACACCAATCCTCCTGCCTCAGCCTCCCAAGTGCTGGATCTATAGGCATGCACTACCATGCCTGGTAAGTCTATCAACATTCTGGTGGGAAAATTCCCTCTTGTTTCAAGGAACATCTTTCCCTCTATATAGGCCTCGAGGAGATAGGATGAGCCCTGCCACGTTAAGAAGCATAATCTGCTTTACTCAGAGTCCACTGATTTCAAGGTAGATATCATCCAAAGACATCCTCACAGACATATTCAGAATGTTTGACAAAATAGGCACAATGATCTAGCCCAATTGATGAGTGACATTTACTAACACAAATTGATTCAGTGTATCTTCAAATTTTACACAATCTCCAAATATAATCTGAAGCACTTATATGTATGGCATTAACTGATGCACTTGAGAGATATAGTTCAGTTGATACCATCAAGGTATGCTTGAGCTTCTTTCTCTCCCACTCCTGTTGTCAAAAACAATTGAAGAAATAGAGAGGTTTGCTTTATATTATTTTATTCTCTTACACATGCAATCCTTAGAAGAGAGTTCAGACACAAACAAGGATTAAAGAGCACTCACTTGAATTCAAATACTTCTAAGGCTAAGCAAAGAAAAGCCTAGCCTAGTGGGATGGATGTTGAAGAAATAAGCAATTGGTAGACATAGATTTCTGGTAGAACATATCTGAAATGCAGTAAATAATTCATAAGGTGATATTTGGTAAAGGAGGCTTATTCTTTTCCAATATATAGACATTTACTGAAATCTTGGGAAATTTAAATTTATGATCAAGTATTGTCAGGATATCTTCATAGGACAAAGAGGTCAATAAGCAGGAAGAGCTGCTCTATAAATTCTGGAAATGTGGCACCCACTCAGAAAAACATATATAGAAACCTGAAACTACATACTATTATTTTTCAGAATCTAGGGAACTCTTGGATAGGAGTATCATACTATTTGTACCTGAGTAATGCAAGTACCTTAAGATCTTAACACCGCTGACATGTCAGAATGGGACCAGAGAATATCTCTTACTTCAGTGAGATATGAGCTGGGCTGTGACAAAGAATACTGCATTCCTGGCAAAATGAAACTCTCTTGAAGAGGAAATGCATGCCAGCATGCCAATGAGAGATATTCATCAGCTAATTAAAATCCTGTTGAAGATCCTCAAAGCCAGTTTGAGTCTGTTGACAAAGACAGACTTTAAGCTGAGGAATGATGGTCCTAAGGGCATCTCCTTCCTCCATATACAACTGTTTTTATCTAGATAGTGTTTACATTTTATATCTTGCCTTAAAAAGAACTAAACCATCATCTTAGAACATGCTTCTAAGACTTGAGATTACGCTGGAGCATAAGAAAGTGCTGAAGATGATAAGATAAATATTCTGTTCCTTTTGTCAGTTCTCTCTTTGAAGAATGTCACTATTGCCGAGCCAGAGGAACATGCATTTCAACCTTAACTTTTCAATCTGCTCTAAGATTTGACTTAAAGATAGTTTTAGCTTAGATATAGGATGTCCCAAGAGTCGCAGGTGCTCAAAAGTGGCACAATTAAAAAGTCATTTGACACAGAAATGTTTTACTATTTAGTGGGTTGATTTGTTGATGAGTTAGTATTTGTTTGTGCTGTGAGATGCTGGGCCTGTTCGGAATAGGTATGTCACTGAGGCCACTCTAGAATTGATCTACTGCCCTGGATTTTCATTTCCCTTTTTGCTTTGTGGTTGCTATGAGATGAGTCACTGTGTTTCTGCCATGATATTTTTGCCATGGAGCCACCAAACCATGAACTGAATCCCTTGAAGAATGTACCAAATTAGATTTCTTCTTGTTCTAAGAAATGGATGTCAAGTATTATGTTCCAGCAATGGGAAGGCTGACTAAAGCACACAGCATAAGTAGAATAAAATAAGCTGCTACCCCAGAAATCATTTTTCCTGTATTTCAATTGTTCTATATATATAGTTACATTGTATATAAGGCCTATATTTAACTGACTCTTGCAAATATATTTCAGTTTTCTAAAACTCAAATTTATGCTTGCCGTTGCAAATAAATATACGTCAACATCACCCTGTCACCATCTCATCCTCCACTAGAAAACAAATAAAAGGCAAGTGAATAAATAAAGAAAGTTGTTCAGATTGCTAAATTCCCATTAGTGGAGGTGATGTGGCTTACAGGGACATCCTGTTTTCCAGATGGAGACATGGGTACAGACAAGAGTATGCCTACATTATTAACATCACTAAGCTCAACAGATTCAAAACCAGCAGCTGTTCAAAGCACTTGATATCATGTGTATTTATGAGGACTTTTAAAAACGCATCCATTCATGAGAAGCTGAATTACTAAATACCAGGTGATGAGCACGAAATTGAAGAATACTGAAGCCAAGTTTCATTCACTTTAGTGAATTAATAAAAACATTGTGTTACTGAAATTGAGAAGTGGGAAGGCTTCCCAAATATCATTGGGTATGCTCACAGCTATACTTCTACTACAGAGTTAAGGGATGCATGTGCTCTATCAATGCAGTGGACCAAATGAATGGTGGATTACTTCTGGGATAATACAACAAACCTTATGTCAGATCTCAGTTTTATCTTCCAGTGGAAGATTTGGAATATGGGCATGAAGTTTTTTTTGTTTTTGTTTTTGTTTTTGTTTTTGTTTTTGGTACAGGGTCTCACTGTGCAACTCTGGCTCATAGTGATCTTCCTGTTACAGCCTCCTGAGCACTGGGATTATAGACATGTGCCACCACACCTGGTTCCAGGCCATCAGGGCTTGCCTATGCGTCCTAGGCCAGGCCAGCATGCAGTGCTGGGAATCAAACTCGGGTCCTTGCACTTGCCAGACAGGCACTTATGTCACTGAGCTATTTCTCTGGCCCTTCAGTTTTAAGGTTCCCTGGTTTCTTGATCCTGGCCATTCTCACACTTATGCTCACTAATCTCCCTAATTCTAAGATATCTTAGTAATTAATTAGCTATCTAAACAGTTGGAACTATAGCTGGTTTGTTGTGAACTTTAGGTACAGGTCAACTAAAAAACAAGGGGAGGGGAAATTTTTTATTAGTGCATGTTTGTGCAGTACATGAAGTTTACAAATATTTGGGGGAATAGATACATGTGTAATACAGTTTGCTTCTGTTTCAGACCCCGCCCTTCTTTCATGCTTCCACTGTCCTTTGAATCCCGTTTCCCCATTTTCATTTATTTAATGTGATTAATTTTGGTCATGTTTATGATATATAATGTATGTTTGTTGAGAACATATATATGTTCTCCTGTACATAACATAACTTCATCCTACTTGTCTACCCTTCCCCTCTCCTTATCTCCTCTGTCTCCCAGATGAGGGAGGAGATAATTTGAAAAGCATAAATTTTATTTCATGCCTGAGATATAGTAGCTCTGTGTTTTTAAATAAAGGAAGGCACATACCTAAGAGTTTAATTGATATTTAGATTTATCCCTTTCAGTTAGGCTCTAGTGATGATAGATAAATCTCAATAGCTTTTATTTTTTATTTTTATTTATTTTTTTTGGGGGGGGGGACCAGGGTTCGAACTCACGACCTTGCACTTGCCCAGCAGGCACTTGTGCCTCGGAGCTATCTCCCCAGCCCCCTTCAATAGCTTTTAAAGGAAAATTTTCCAAGCAAGCTGACTGACCAAGTTTTTCAATAATAGAAAGAAACTATGGCATGAAATTTACCCAATAAGTATAGTGTGGAAGTGGGAAAACACAATTACTTTACATTTCCTTGCATCCCTCCTCTGGAGTTTTACTACCACCTTTAACTCATAGTACTAAGATAGCCATTTTCAATTAAAAGCAATGTGAAATGCCCTACTTATTAGCACTGCTATTCCTATTACCATTATAGAAACTAAAAATGGAATGAGTACTCAGGATTTATACTGTAACTGCTTGACACTTATGTGAGATAACTATTTTTAGTCTCATCACTCCTGTTAAAGATGTTCATTATGAGTTCATTTATTGAAATGTTATCTCATAGTTTTTTTGATGAAGATTTTTCTCAGATTTTGTAAGGAGATCTCAGAAATATGATTAGAACATCATCATTTAGTTTCCCAGTAAATGCTGATCCTTTCCAAGAAAATTCTATAAATAAAGAAGCCAAGCTGGTTGACAGTGATTTGAAATAGCTGGGTTGAATTATGCATAATAATGTGTAAATTATGGCTTGTCCCAGTTACGTACAACTCCTGTTGTATGCATATTTTCCAATAGTTTATTTAAAATAGGACTTTTCATGCAAACATTGGTCTAATAAAGTTTGCAAAAGGAAATAATAAAAGTTATCATTTGTCTCTTCAAGTTGTTTTCCTCTAAAACTTCAAGATCTATAGCAAATAATTTTGTGAAATTCATTTGTACCATTTTGAGAACACATTTTATTATTATCATCAATGCCGAGTGAAAGTTGTAGGTGTGCTTGAGGTCATAAAATCTCAAATTGTAGTACATCAGCTGGTAGGATGGGTACAGTGCCCCTTACAGGAGACTTCTGAGTGAGGAGCTACACTATGCAGCTAAGGAGTCTTCCACACAAAGTCAAGGCAAGACAGGAGTTTTGGGCTACCTTTATCTCTCTATGAAGGAGTGCTGTTAGTTCAGAACATGCTACTTGCCTATGGGAGAGAAATTCCCTCTTTGTGCAGGAAAAAATTTTCAGATATGATACCTTAATTGAGTTTATAGCAATAGGTGTTCAGGAACTACAGCTTTTCTCTAACATGAATGTTGCTCTGCAGATGTCCTGAGAAAATGTTCTCATAGTTTATTACTTGTAAACTGTGGTTTCTGGAGGAAGAATTTTCCACATCTATCTGTTTTTTTGATAAGATAATAATATTCATCAATATGTTCACTGGAAATATTTTATCTTATTATTCCAAGGGTCTTTATTCTGTATGCATTGATATCTCACATAGATAAACATATTTATGACTGAAATTTAAATTTAAACTTATGTTCTATCTGAGATTATATTTATGATTTTTTTTAGTTTAACAGTTTCTGAGATTTGAATTAGAATTTGTAGTTCCAGAAAAGCTGAATGACAGGTAAGGCTGAAAAGTTCAGGCTACCCATCTAGCGTGATCATCTTTAATCTATTTATCTAAAGTGCATTGCACCATACAAAGTGAGGCAGAGGTCATATACATGTGATGTGTGCTGGTGAGGAAGACAGAGACGGGGGAGAGAGAGCAAGGGAGGGAAGGAGAATCTAGCTATGCTAGGAAGCTGAAAGGATACCACTTTAAGAAAACATATGGAATAAAAGCAGTATTTTTGTCATATATGTCCTAAGCAATATATTTTTATTTTAAAGAGAAAAATAACAATAAAACACATTTCAAAACAGATTAATAGGAAAGTTACAATAATTATTACATTGTGTGTTGTCTTCATAGTTATTCAAAATACAAAATGTAGGTATATCTTGTTATTCAGTAGAAGATTGGCCCTTTAGGCAGAGCCCTGTGGAGTGCTCAGGGGACAAAAAAAGACTTACAGACATTTTCAAGAGTTGTCATCTTTGCATAGAGTAAAAAAGATGTTATCATAATATTATTTCAATTCTAGTTATATGGGAACTCTCTAGTAAATGGACATTTTTAGTGTGTTTTTTGTTGTTCGTTTTAGCAATTTAAAGGGTGTGACCTAGTATGCCTTTGATTTTTAAGAGTAAATGTTATATAAAGCTAAAGAAAAATAAGGGACTGGTTTAGCCCAATGAAAAATGTTTGTGTGATTCCAGCCTGTACACTTCACATCATCCAAATAATTGAGGCCACTTTACTGAAAAGGGAAAGCAAAAGATTTCTAAGAGAACCAGTACATTTAGACAGACTTCTAATTTCATAGTTAAATACTGTTTGTTTCAGTTCTTTGCTTTGTACTTAAGAAGCCTGTTGATCAAACTGTATTAACTCTGGTCATGTGAATCCATTTACAAACTTCAGGCATCTCAATTGGTGTCTCTCAGATCAGTATAAACTCATGTGAAATGATCTATTTACTATACAGCCAGTGTTAACTTGCCAATGCATGTATTTACTGAAGTCCACATTTTCTGAAAGCCAAAACTCCTACTTGTTAAACAGATTTGGGTTGAAGAGATTATCATTTAGGAAGTTATAAGAACATTCAAATTAAAGAGAAGAGCTGATATATATTTTTGACTGTTCTTAAAATCAGTGCTATAAATTTCATTTATCCAGCCTTTCCGAGTTAAATCCAGATAGCCTTAAGAACAATAATAATCTATGCAACTTGCATTTCTATGTGGTAAAATGTCATAGTGCAGTTTACCAAGGGCTCTTAAAATTATTATAATAAGAATATTTATCATGAATTTTATCCATTTAACCAAATGTTGAACGTGCAGTGCAACATTGCTTACTGTCACTAAAATACTATACAGTAGCTCTTAGCTGCTAACATCACTGTAAACTCATGAATGTGGAGGAACAAATCATTTCTCCCTTCCTTGCCAGCCCCTGGTAACTACCATCTCATTGTCTTCTTTGAGTTTCTTTGTTCTAGATATGTCACACAAGTGGGATTGTGGAGCAGTTGTGCCCCATGACTGACTTACTTCATTAAGCACAATGTCCTCTAGGTACACCCGTGTTATCACATATTACTCAGTTTTCACAAGAACAGTTTGGAGATCCAGCCTGGTTTGAAGTCAAACATAATGTTGCTGGCATTTGTTCCCTGCCTTGTTACCTCCTCAACTTGACTGTTGCATTTTCTGATCCCACCCTCATCTTCAAGGCAGTAGTCATCTTCATGCCATGGCCTTTCCCTGAGGCACACTGGATGTGCCTTTTCCACTAGGAAGCTGCCCTTTTATCTTGAGGTAATTTTGAATTCTCATCTGAAAACTGATGGCATTTTCAGTATCTCTTGATAGCCCTTCACAATACTTTTTGAATTACTGAGTTAAGAAGGACAGAGAGAGTGGGAAAAATAGATATATCTGTGTATGTAAGAAGGATGGTTTAGACAATAGTACTATGGATTTCTGCTGGTCTATGCAAAGGAATAATTAATGATTAATTTATTTTATCTTCTGTTTCCCATTCTTTTAGCTTTTTCTCTCTTAATTGCTTATGTTTTATTTTTCTCTTTTTGCTTCCAATTTTACGTGCATATACCTGGTAATATGAATAAACAATTTAAAGGCAACACTATGCATACAACAAATACTATGAAATTTGTATTATTTTGTTTAGTGAAATTCTTTATCATTTGTCTATAAAAAGATGGATATGCATAAATAGTCTCTCTCTGCAGTGCAAGGAGAAGCCTCTTCAGACCAGGGCGAAGGTTTCCTCATGTCTGTCCTCCACTGGACATTGCTGTTAGTGAGTTAGTGAATATGCAAAAAGTACTTATTGATCTATTGATTGATAGTCACAGAAAATAAGTTCTAGACTAGATCTGAGTAAGAAAACACTGTGGAACGTAAGCTTTCAGCCTTTCAGAGCTATTGTAGTTGGTGAAAAATCAAGTCTGACATAGGCCATCTAATGTGTTTCTTGAATTCGCAGAAATTTGTATCCGGGAGGAAATTTAGAAGTTATCAGATTTAATCTCTTAGTCCTCTGTACTGGAACACACTGATCTAAAGAAAGCAATTACTTGCTCAGTGCCAAACAGGGAGTGGCTGAAGTAAGACGCGAGAGAACCTGAGCTGCTCATGCCTCTGTCAGGTTTCTCTTTATTAAGCTGCACTACTTCCCACACACTACCTAGTTTTGTCTCTAAGATATTAAGAAAACAGATGCTAAGTCCCCGTCAAAATGTTTTTATTTTTCTGCATGTGAAAAAGTGTGTGTGTGTGTGTGTGTGTGTGTGTGTGTGTGTGTGTCTTTTTTTCTTGTGCTCATATTTCTACTGGACAGAGAAGAAAAACAGTTCATAACTACAGACTCTTGCGAGGCATCCTGTGCATCCCTATTCAGGCCTGTTCCCATGCCTAGGTCAAACTGATGGAGAGTGGCCACATGGCCTTTCAACTAGGGTACATATTTTACCTCCAGCTCTTGGCAGAGTCAAAAATTTAAGGCCTGCTTTGCCCTTCAGTGTAACCTACTTAGTAGGTAAAACAAGGGTTCACACAATAATATACTCTTCTAATGCTCCCACTACTAGTAATATCAGCTAAGCCATTTTATACATTATTTTCTTAGAGCAAAATGGGTGGCATTCTTTTTCTAGGTAGGACAGTAATCATCTTCTGTAATTTTTAGTTCACATACAAATTTCTGTAGTAAATTAAGGAAGAATTTTTTTTCTTTTCAGCAAGATGACAGTGTTCAGTGAGCAAATGATGAGATGGAAATGTATGAGTAGAAAAATAGCAAATTTCTTGCATATTAAATCTTAAAGTTAAACCTCAATGATTATAGGGCAAGTACATTGGAAAATGGGGAAATCAGGGAGCCTACTGCTTTGGGTGAGGACAAAGGTATGGGGAGGGAGAGAAGATAAAGAGAAAAGGAGTGAGAGGGAGAGAGAGTGGAAGAGTGAGAGAGGGTGCAAATATCTATGTTAGGAAGCTAAAAGGGTACCACTTGGAGAAAACTTACTTCCTGGGAATGAAAACAATACGTTTTACCATACATACAAGCAACACACTTTACTGTTCTAAAGAGAAAAAATAGCAATAAAACATAGTTTCAAAATAGGTTAATAAATAGGTTAATAGGAGAGTTGCAATAGTTAATGCATTGTGCATTGTCTTCAAAGTTATTCAAAATATGAGATGTAGGCATGGTATCTTGTCCAAACAGTATTAGCACAAGCTTTATTTTCAGTAAACTAAGAGTACATGTGTAGATATCTTATCTATCTTCTGCAAATACAGTTTTTTTTTTCCCGTTTCTTCATAGCCCCTTTCTCCTATCACAGTTTGTCTTTTTTTTTTTTTTTTGAATAGTTCCTTCCCAATTCACAAGTAATATTCTGTTGGTCATTTATCTTCTGATCAGTTGGTGTATCAGTCAGTGTTTTACTAGAGAAAAAGATATAATGCAAGATATATAAATGTAGAAGAAATGACAGGATTGGCTTTCAGTGGTCACCCACACAGTTGGATGAAGAAGCATGCAGGAGGTGTTGACACACCTGCAGGAATTTGCAGCAGTGTCCACGCAAGTCCATTCAGATCACTGAAGGGTCCATGATGGAGGGATGAGGAATCTATACCAGAAGGTTGCAGGGTCTTCAGTGAAAGTTAGAGACTGTGATGGGAGGCTGAGAGTCTGTTCTGGAAGCTGGGGAAAGGTGTCTAGCTGAAGGCGAAGACTGGAGCTCCTCTGAAAAACAGAAACAAAAGTGTCCTTCCTCGTTTCCCCTTCATACCATCCAGGCAATGAGTTATTTATGTATACTAGGACGTAGAATTGCTGAGGTCATTTCGCCAAGCTACTAAACTTCTCAGGCTGACATAGTCAGCCACTATACCTGACTTTATTTTGTATGTTGGAATAAAGAGTAGTTATTATTAGTAATCACAGTAGTAGTGGTAGTTACATTTGTTAGATTATGCAGTTTTTTTCTTTTTTAAATTGACAAAGGCATAAATCTATTAACAACAGTTTAATGTTTAGAAACTATCCCCAAAGGATGGCAGACATAGGTGAAGTCCTTTAACATCTTAGATCCTGTTATCACCTGTGAAATAGTGACAGAATTGTACCTTCTATGGATAAGAAGTAAATTCAAAAATCAATCAGCGCTCAGAAAATTATAGTATTCTACATGTGTTACTTAATATTAACTTTAACACTGTTTCAAATAAACAAATTACAAATGGTTTTGGAAATGAATCAAAATATAGTTAGGGGCTAAATTGTAAGTAGTCTTAGTTTGATAGTATTTTTGAAAATAAGAGCTTTATCATGAGAGACACTTGAACTTCATAAACAAGAGACCTTGGAGTTCTCCTGAGCCTAATCTGTCCTTTTACTGTCAATTACAATCTGAAGGTGGAGAGATGTGACTTTCAAAAAGTAGCATAGCTAAGGAGAGATGGAGGCAGCTTCAGGGCTCAGATCTTCTTAGTCTAAACTCAGTGATCTTTACATTTATTTTAACCTCAATCTGCCTTTGTTACCATCACTGCCACTACCATTATCATTATAAGCTAAACAATTAAGCAACATTTTAAGATATAGTTACATTTTTATAGTATAGAGAAGCTAAACATTGCCCATTTTCTCTTGTGTCTAGTGAAGGCACACAAATCAAGTGATTTGTGCTCTTCCTACAATCTCTACATGACTAATAAACCAGTATTTTCAATGACATCTACAGTGGTCATAGAATCAGGACAATGTGGGAGATAAAAGGCTTCTGAAGTCACAGTAGAAGAACTCAACTAAGATGGTCAAGGTGAGTGATGACCTTGCAAAATGCACATTTTATCCTTTCCCACTCAAATAACTGTGAAGGAACCTACATATGATTTTAGATTACAAGTATCCATATTGCTCCTGTGTCAAGCTGCCTTATTCTAACATGGTGTCTCATATCCAGGAGCACTATAAATTGCTAGTGCCAGTGTGGGACTAATGAAAGCCAGCTTCCAGCAGGAGTCGCAGTCAGGTCACAGGGTTGGTACTGATGCTCCCAGGATGATAAAAAGTGGGGGAAGAACAAAGCCTAAAGGGAGGAGAGCCAAGAGTTGTTGAGATCTGAAAGCAAGTCACCTATCATGCAGAGATGATAATGTGAAAAAGGAGCCACTTAATGTCCAAGCCAGCCAGGAAGAGCCAGAAAAAGTGAAAGCAAATAGCAAGAGTAGGCACACACAAAACTGGTGATCCTGATTGTAGGAGTTCCTTTTGGTGAAGGGGACTATGGCCTCGGTCTAATGGGGGTTTCTTTAATGGTTTTATTAACATATTGCTTGAAGTTTTCTGCCTAAATTAGATGACTAGAGATTGGACATACACATATGTCTTGAAAACACAGATACTCAAATCTTCTGTAAAAGTTTAAAATGTAATTTTTTAAATTAATGTAAAATTTTAAAATATTATTTCCAGAAATATGTATGACCTTGGTCTGGGGAGATCGCTTAGCAGTTTAAATGCCTGCAATTTAAGTACAAGGACCCAAGTTTGATACCCAGTATCACATGGTTTAGAATTGTTTTGTCAAAAAGGGTCTAATATTAATTTTATAGAGAAGCCATGGGGCTGGGGAGATAACTCCGTGGCACGAGTGCCTACCTGGCAAGTGCAAGGTCATGAGTTTGAACACCAGTCCTGAAAAAAAAAAAAGAAAAAAGGAAAAAGAGAAGCCATGGTGTTATTTATCCCAATTTCTGAGGTTCTTCCTCGAGAATTATAGCAAAATGTTTGTCTCTTCCCTTTTCCTTTGGTTCTCCCACCTCAGATCTACCACCTTGGGAGGGTATTTAACTTCTGTACATCTACACAAAATAGTTTACTTTTTCTTCAAAGTTTGTTCTGAATGTTTTAAATGGCAGTAACATAATTGTTTAGAAAGAAAATAATGTTATAAATTTTCTTACTAAATTTTTATTTCAAATTATAGCACCCCTTATTACCAGCTATGGATTTGTTATTTCCAACATGCCAGGCAGAGGAGGGTGCAGGGAAGAAGGGGAATAGCTGGGCTCATTGACGATGTCTAATGGCAAATGATGATGCCACGTGTCAGATTCAGGTCTCCCCCATCCTACAGTTGCCTATCTAACCCCAAACATTTACATACACATAAAATTGTAGCCATTTAGACATTTTTAACCTACATGCTACTAAGGAGTGAAGTGTTTCTTAATTCTTTCACAACAACTTGGGCAAGGAGTACTGATTTGGAAAAATGTCAGAAAACATGTCATATGGTATAGATCAATAAAATATCTTTATAATTGTTCAGATAGAAAGAAAAACATCTTGCTGTTTAGATATGTTTTAGAAAAGCTTTAGGAAGAATAAATAATGCCATGACTATGATTGTCCTCACCTTGCCTTTTATAACTTGCTTCTTGTGAGTGAACATCAGAATAAAATTAATTGTTGTGCATCCCATTATGTCTTGGTTTTATCAATACCAACAGTTATTAACAATAAGTCAGTACAAATGAAAGAAAATGATTTTCCTCTTTTGCCTCTGAAGTGGAAAAGATTTTATTATAGATTCCAAACATCCCTTCTCCACCAATTGAGAAGAAGTAGGAGACAAAAGACTATGGGTAGTAAGAATGTAGCAAGATAACTCCATTGACAGTGGCTAGAGATACATTAGTTTGCCTCTTTGGGAAGGGCTCACTGAGGTGGGGAATCAAACAACCAGAAGGAACCAACCCAAGTGTGAACTGTGTCCGGGAAAAGAGAATAGGAGAGCAAAGCCAGTGTGATTAGAGTCCATTGTATGAGGCAAGTGGAAGAGTGAGAGTTGACATTATATTGAAAGTTCAGTTGAAAACCAGCAGATATGATTAAGCAAAATAAATGGCAAATTTGTCTTATCTTATTCATTTACCTGCTATATCTATGCTCTCTACCTAGGTAATGTCACCCAGTCAGTTAGCTTTAAATAAATCAGTACCATTCTGGTATTTCTAGTGATGACTTCATCGTTGAGTTCCAGACTTCCTGAGACAATTGGTTATGTCTTTAACTGAATGCATGGACTTTGTGAATTAATAGAATATTCATCCCTCTGGTAACTTTTTAGGAAGATAAAGGGAGGAACAAGGAGACAGGGTTTGGCTGGTCCAGGCAAGAGATTGTCTTGGATTAAACTAGAGTAGAACTAGTAGATGAATGTCAATTGGAATTTATTTTAGAGATACATTAAACTTATCAAAGAATTAGATGTAGTTAGGAAAGGACAAAAAGCAACTAATGTTGACACTTATTTATAATGTAACTGACCAGATGCATGGGAGTTAGGGAATATTCAGGTTGACCTACTGGAGGGGTGAATCCTTTAGAGATATCAATATGCATATCACTGGGGTGCAGATATATTTAGAGCTACTTGACTGGATGAGAGGACCCAGATTAAGAACATAAATATAAAAGTTAGTAAATTCTGAGCCAAGCCTTGGTAACTCTCATAGTTAGAGGCAATAACACAGAAGGCAAGCAGCAAAGATGAGCAAAGCTGTCAGACAGATAGGAGGAAACCAAGAGTCTTGGTAGCATGATTAAGCAGAAGGCAAACGTTTCCATTGGGTTTGACAACGAATGACACATCTGTGATCTTGATGGTATAGTGTTAGACAGTAGTACACTGAAATGTACATCTAACTAACACATCTAACTAACAGACATACACTCAACACTCTTACTGAAAGAACAGCCCTAGAAACTCGATGGTGGTGTACTTGACATACATTTTGGTTTTGTCCTGTGCTTTCTCCTCTGAGGTATACATTGCTGTTAAATAAAACCTCAGAAACAATTTCTTGGAAATTAAAAAAAAAATTATTGGTATCAAGAAATCTCATTATGAGACATGTCAGATTTATTGTTAATTCTTGTTTCTGAAAGTACCTAAAGACTTGCCTCTATTAGGTGAAATGATACCACTAAAATATCTAAATTTTAATACTTTTGGTGTCATGTGTCACTTTAGTTTAAACTAGCTGGCCTGCATAGTTTTTGCGTTCTGCACATAAGCTTTTTCACTGATGTAACTACCAGATTTGTAACTGGCTGAATAATAGTTAAGAAGTACAGCCACTGGACTGTATTTTATCATTTTATTCAGCAGGGACAAAACAAGTTAAAATGGTTCAAGAAGATGATTGGCTGAAAACACATTGTGCAAAATATAAATCAGCACAGATAACATATAACAATTTAAAAAATAAATACAAAAGAGTATAAAAGCTTACTAAACTTATAGGAAAACTGAACTTGTATATGCCTCACCCACACACACACATCACTCTGGGTAGCTGTACAACTTCTTCAACCCTCCGTGTTTGCATTTGTAAACTGCCTAGATTTGAAATGGGGATTGCACTCCTAAATGAGTAATTACAATGTCTTATCGTGTATTTTAAAACATGTAATGACAGACTGTGGATGCTCTTCATTCACAAAAAACATTGATCATAGAAGCTAGAAAGTGCTGTCTGGTCAAGGAATATGAAAACTTTCACTCTAGGCAAAAAAGACAAAAAGAGAAGAGAAATAAAACAAGGATAGGCCAAGAAAGGTGAATGTGGGGGAGGGAAAACTGTGACAGGGAAGCAGTCTGGATGTGAAAGGTGATATCTGATATCCAAGGGTTTCAGACTAGTTTCAGGACCTTAGTTTGTTTTCAGACCAAACAGGTCCTCAAGGGCGTCAAGGGAGAATATAGACCAGTTCACTCTGACTTTGGAACAGCAGCCGTAGATTAGAATAGTTGTAGTGGAGCTGAAAAACAATTGAAATTAAAAAAGCCTAAAGTTGTACTGAGAAATGTGTGAAGTGCCTAGTTTTCAAAAGAAAGAGCCTCATATTGTAGCAAATACTTGTGAAAACACAATGCAGAAGACAGAGTACAGTTGCTTGAGAAGCAAAGGCTGCCGGAGTGTGTGCAGAATGGGGGTAACCAGGGGGAAGGAGGCGAGAGGCTGAGTGTGTGTCCCGAGGTGCTTGGCTGCTTCTCTGCCCCCTCTTCTCCCTTGAGCTGTTCTTTTCACCTCCTCCTTCATTTCCCCTCCTCTGCCATTGCCCAGGCTGTCTTCCTTCTCTCTTCCCTTTCTCCCCACCCTCTCTTCTCTCCGTTTCTCCACTGAGCCTTCAATGCTGATAGAAACAACTGTGCAATCACAGTTTACAAATTCACCCCCTAGAAAAACAGTGAGTGGGATGGTTAAGTGGTGGTGAATAGGAAAGAACATTCATACTGCACTTTACAATACATAAAACTTTAATGTAATTAACTTCTTTGATTTGATCATCACAAGAATGCCCAAGGCTGACAGTTATAAACTTTGTTGCAGATAAAGAAGCTGAAATTCTTATCAATTAAATTTGTTGCCAGAGGCTCAGTAATTAACAAAGCAAGCCAAGCTGTCTCCATAGCCTCTATCCTCTGGTTTGAAATACCATGCTTTTTCATTATATAGTTCAACATTATTTTGTAAAAATTGTAACGTTTCTCCTCTCTTCTATAGATAATGCGATGTTTTAGAGATGAAAATCCTATTTAGAGATGAAAATCCTATTTTCAATTATATATAGGGAAATATGGCAAACTCTGCTCCATTTCCCATTCTGTAATGAGGATACTAAAGGCCAAATTCAGAAACAAAGAGCCTGAATAATTGATAAAGTAGATGCTAAATCCAGCGACTGTCAAAGTAGGGTATGTGGAAGATGCTGCAGGTGCTGCTCATCCATAACACCTGATGGCACTGGGGCTAAGTAATAAAAGTTTCAGGAAATCTGACGAAACCAATAATTTACCATTCTATTTTGAGTTCATCACCACAATTGACAGTTTGCAGTTGCAGCAAATGATTTACACATGACATATTTTTTAGGATCACAATAAGCAGTGCTAGGCTAAAGTCTATTAGTGCCACGCTATATATTTATTCCACACATTGGTTTTTATTTGGGGATTTTATGATATCTAACTTCTGATGCTTATATTTTATACCAAATAGGATAGTCAACAGCATGTTGTCAACATTAAGTACTGCATGATGGAAAACAGAATAACCAAAGTATTTAGAATTCTGTTTGCATCCATCTAGTCTGCTTGTATTTTTCTCCAGGACATAAGTGATTGTGAGCCCTTTCCTACACTCATGCCTTCCCTGGGACTTAGCTCCCTGGGCCTAGGGTCTCAGTGGAGAATCCCAAGGCACAGCTCTAGAGACACATTCTCATGCCTATAGCAAATGCGCAGGGCTGCTTACAACTTAGGAAACAATGGCCAGGGTTGGTATGAGGGAAGGAAAAGAGTCTTCTGTGAAAGACCAGGAAGGAAGTCAGAGTCTCTTTCATTCCTTCTTTTTTATGGAAAGAAGACTTTTTGAGTGAAAACAGATTTTGTGCATGAAAAAAGTGACCTAGATCATGTCATTTTATTTTAGCTACAAATAGTTTAACTGAAATGAGCTTTTCAACTATTGATTGTAAAGGATAAACTGGATTAGTCTTAGAGGGGGCAGTCTGGGAAATACTTGAGATTGAGGTGAGGTCATGGTACGCCACCACTACCACCCTCAAATAGCATTTTGGTTCTGTTTAATGTGGAGTTTAAATTAAAACCAAACACTGAAAGTCCATTCATGTAAATCCCCCTCTTCCAAAAATTATAAAAATTAGGGACTGTCCTGAATATGTTGTTCCTTCTCAACAGAAATGAGACCTTAGACTTTGTAATTTTTATAGTAATATGGCAATGTATTACATGTTGCTTTTGTGAGAATTTCTGGTTATGGGAAACAGATGAAATGACTTTTCAACTGAAAACACTTTTCAATGGGCCATTTAACAGTTTGAGGACTTTTTCAGAGAATAGCTTTGCACTTTTAACTTCAACAGTTTAGTGGGTTTCACTAGAGGCTGAATTTTGGAGTTGAATTTCTGTGGTGTTTTCTTTTTATAAGAGGACTTGAAGAGAAAGCATTCTTGCTTCCAAATATACTTTCAGCAATACTCATGCATTTGACAAAGAATCAAAGATCTTCATGTGTGGTGCCAGAGAATATATGGGTAAAAGTGGTACTATGTCTGTGCTCCAGGAGTTTATAGTCTAGGGAGGGAAAGAAACATAAATAAACATACTGATAAATAATTACGGTTGTACAAAGTGCCATGAGAGATTGAATAATAGGTGTGTAGCTTCTCTAAACTCCTATTAGAACCTGGCCTATCAGGAAGATTAAGAACACCTACCGGATTTCAGAGGTACTTGAAAGGACCCAGGATTAAAACCAGACAACCTGGATTCAAGCCCTGCCTTTTTCTAGCTGGGTGCTCCCAGGCTTGCATCACTTCATACACAATAAAAATATGGGATTCGGTGCCCTTGTTTTGGCTTCATCCACAGTTGTGACATCTTGGTGTCTTTTGGGACTCTCATCTTGGGGAAGCCAGACAAATATGATAAAGATGACAAGACAGAAGCTTGATATCATAGTGCTTGTCAAGCTACAAGCCTTCAGAGAGATGATTCCAGGGCTGCTGCAGAGCTGTGGGGAGATGGGGAAGAAAGGGGCCTGGGGCTCTCAAGTGTCTCCCACCCCAGCTTCTGTCAGAGAATCTCTGCTTCATAAATTGATTATGCTGACCTCCCTAGGAAGAGTGCATTGAGGAGCTGAGCCCAAAGAAGGAAGCATTTTAAAATTACTGCCGTGGTCCTAATAGATGTCTTTGAAATTAGACATTTGTGGGCTCCAAATATACTCTAACACTTTGATATTTTTTAAACCCTGAGTTTTCATCTCATTATTTATAAAGTATCACCCCAATTTATACTGTGTGTTCTTGCAAAACTTATAAATATCTCCAAGGAGAGAGAATCTAACTGAGGAAAGTAAATCTCTATGTTTGCATTACTAATATTTGTAATTAATGTACAGATTATAAATGCATTATTAATATTTTTCCAAGACAGGCTGTGATCATAAAATATACCCCTGAGTAATTTGAACAGTACCATTAGTATAACCAGTTAAATGTTTCTACTTCTGTTGTACCCCAAATTACTTCTAAATTATAAGAATTAAACTGGAACCTTAATCTTAACCTCCTGTCGAGAGTACTTCTTGGTCTATCTCTATTCTACTAAGTGGGCTGACTTGATTGCTCTTGCAGGATACCAAATTATATTTAAAAATGGAGTTGACAAGGAAAATACACAAGTCTTCTATGTGTATATGGTAGTCAGATAACTGCTCCAGTCATACTGGTTCTATAAATCTTTATATCTTTTCAGGTTTTGTTCATAGGAAGGGCACAGAATTTGTTCTTTCAGTTTAGCGATTATATTTTAACATGTAGGCTAATTTTATCACAGTGGTCAATTTTCTTTTTATAATAATCAAACAGCTTGTGCATAGAGTTACATGTAGTTTTACCTTATGGCCTGCTGGCTACCATATGGAGCACATTTGGGCTATGAAACTCCCCACACATAGCTTAATCAACTTAGGCAGAGTGCTGTAGGACAAGGACAAGGGAATTCAGCTTGAGGTTATAGGAAAAATATGGATCTGGTGGTTTCACATTTCTGGACCCACCTTGATCTTATTCTAGAGAAAGCTCATAAAGTTGTAGTTAGTGTCATAGATAACCTTTTTATATGATGAATCCACCAGAATACATGTTATCAAAGATTTTCCCCCCACTGGAGGAAAGATAGTGTCTTTAATAAATGGTGCTGAAAAAGTGAGTTTTTCACATGCTGAAGACTAGAATTATACCCATGAGTATCACTATGCACAAAACTGCAGTCAAAATGGATCATTTTTAATTTTTTTCTTTTATTTATTACTTTTTAGTATTTATTTACTGACAGTTTCAAAACATATTAGTAGTATATTTCCAATATTTGATACAATGCATATTGTTGTCCTCCTATTAGTTATAAAAAGCATAGGGTGTAGATGTACATTTTTAAATCATTATTGGTACAAAAAATTTTTTTTCTCACTGAACTAAGAGAAAGTAGTTGTACACATAATCCAATGTTTGATAATCACAGTGGGTTATTAGTAAAACTGGCAATGTTGGAAGCTGTTGATTTAAGCCTTTTACAGCTCAGCATTCTAATCTAGCTTCTTTCTGTTTTATCCCTTGTGATTAAACTTTTCTGCTGGGTGGTTTAGGGTAGGTTTAAGCGTGACCTGTATAGCAAAACATGTAACTTTTGTATCCCACAAGGCCAGTTAAATCCCCTCAGGATTTACTTTGGAACCATGCACAGTGCTTTATAGAACTGTTGTCAGTGTCAGCCATCTAGATGAGTCACAGCCATTGCTTGACCAATTTGTTCTCTGTGAAAGCCCGAGAGAATGTTTTCTCTCTAGGTAACTCTCCTTTGACACACTATGTATCTTCAATCCCTTTCCTCTGTAGCCCCATAATCTCTTTGAACAGAAAATTTTGGAAACCACTGAGTTGCAGGATGTTACAGTACAGGTTCTCTTATTTCTGAGTCCTCACTGACCTTTAAGTACTAAGGACAAAACATTAGCTGTCCTTAGATATGTGGTGCTTCTAATGTAATTTCAGTTACTGCTGTACTCTCTCTCAAGTAAATGGTTGGTTTATGAGAAAACAAAGAATAAGAACAACAAAAAAAGTGTATTAAATGAGAGTAAAAGACTAGGAAAAATGCCATAGAATTGACTGGCTACGATTTTCTATATAGTTAGATTTTTAAATGTCTGTGTAAAAATGTGTAACTGCTTTTATCACATTCTATAGAGATTTTTTTTTTTTTT